>CAEFZX010003743.1:0-24093 GCA_903066825.1 Alfaro cultratus | reverse complement strand
CAAAGCAGCAAACAGTTATTTGAAGCTGCTGGTGCCTCTGGAACCTCAAGGTGGAGGATCCTCCAGAGGCTTGTGGTGCATGAACCTACTATTGGGCCCCTAACCAGAGCTCACAAGCAGAAACTGTGGCAGTGGGTCCAGCCGTACATGAAGATTCATTTTCAAACAGACTTGTTCACTGATGACTGTTGTGCAACTCTGGATGGTCCAGATGAATGCAGTAGTGGATTGGTGGTGGATGGCCACCACATCCCAACACGGCTGTGACGTCAGCAAGGAGGTGGTGGAGTCATGCTTTGGGCCAAAATCATGAGGAAAGAGAAAGAGAGCTGGTCACATAATAATTTGGAACAGTGCATTTTGAGTTTTTTATTTTTGAAAAAAAAAAAAAATACTGTTCTCATGGGGAGCTTTGTTCAGTAAAATTTGATTTATACTGTGATAGTTCATGACTTGAAAATTATACTGACCATCATTTGCATTGACCATTTAAGAAAATCTGAGAAAATATCACTTGCATAATAATTTGGAACACGGTGTAGATGCTCCCATTAGCTCAGGTTATAACAGGAAATAAGACTAGTTTTCAAAACTACACAGATAAATGTTGGAGAGTGAAATCGGTTCTTGTGTTGCACACTGTACAACCAAACCTGTTATACCTTTTATCGTCGTGCGTGTGGTCTCTCAGGTTCTGAAAATCGTCCGACAATTTCAAAATCTTGCCGTGTGAACCAGACATAAACCGTCTCCACAATGTTCTCCAGGACCTGTCTGCTGTTTTACTTGGTCTTTACGATGTCGTTTGTTCGCTAATGTTCTCTAACAAACCACAGAGAACAGCTGGATTTATACGAAGGCACTAAATCACACACAGATGGAGTCTGTTTACTAATTAGGTGACTTCAGAAGGCAGTTGGTTGCGTTGGACTTTATTTAGGGTTATCCACGTCAGATTTTTCTTTGTGTGCTATTTATATTTTTCCTTTCACGTCACCACTATGCAAAGATTTGCGTTGGTCTGTTCCCATCAAATATATTAAAATTAGTGGTTGCAACATGATAAAACATGGGGAAGATCAAGAAGAGTCTTGGAAACCTTGGAAAGAAAATAAGTGACAAGACTCCCCGAACACCCCAGACGACAAAGTGAGCTAAAAGGTTTGGAGGGAAAAGACGCCATTTCATTTCCATACTTGTAAATAAATCAAAAATCTGACACATAGTTTACAGATATTTTAGCTCAGCCTCCCCTTTTCCCGGCTAAAAACAAATAAGAAGCCATTAAAAATTGGAGCGGGGTTCCAAATAAAGACTGAAAGTGGAGGAAATCAGAAAGGGGGAATAACTCGGGGCGGCACGGCACTCTCTCTCCAGACCTGGCAAATCAAACCACATGAGATGGTCCTGTGGCTTTACGGAAGGGGACGTTTGACATGGGCGCTCTCTGCCCGAAACGTGCACGACGCGCACGCACTCAGCCGCACAGATGCCGAGATTGCGAGCATGACTCGCCTCAATAGCAGCAGAGTCAAACAAATTGCTAAGGTCTGTGCAAACAAGAACAATGTGTGGAAGGATTTATACAGCCTCTCTCTTTCTTACACACACACACTAACACACCTCTGCACACGCACGTTAATTCACTACCTATACTTAGTCACATTTATTTACAAAAAGCGTGAGCCAGCTAACATTGTGTACATTTGTATTAGTTCTAACCTTTTCTGTTCTTGATATTTTGCAAATTGTGTATAAATCTTGAGAACAGTCCTAGAGCAAAGTGTTTCATCAGGCAGTATTTAGATATGTCACATCAAAACCAGCAGAAAAAGGCCGGTCTGCCCTGATTGCCAGAAAATAAACAGAAGCGAAGTCAGAATCTAAGTCATTCATCACTGCTTCATGTTATCTGCCATTTGATGCGTGGAGCTTCCAGGACGTACATTAGGCTTTTCTCTGCTGGGTACTTCAGCAGTGTGAGTAGCAATGTGTTGGGCAGGTAACCTGTTTTACTGAAATCCGACTGCGGACCAAAATTGCGGCGTTTGTTCCATTTTCAGCTGCTTCTGTTCACTTTCACGCCGCACCGTGTCAAACAATCCAAACCAATTGGAAAAACCTGTTTACCTCCTCACCTGTGGTGGCGCTGCACCAAAGACCACCAGAGGAAACAACATAAAAACCTCAGAAGAAGACACCTCAGCGTCTTCTTCTTCCTCAGTGTCTTCTTCTGAGGTTGTGAAAAAGGAACAACTTCTTTCTTCACTAAATGTAAAAAAAATAAAAAATAAAATAGAGTATAGTAAGATTTCAGGGATTGTAGGATTTTTATTTTTTGTCTTTGGCTAAAGACGATGAGCCATTTATCGCACTAGTGCTAAAAATCACATGTTTGCTTTGGTTGTATTTACCCACAATGCCCTGTGCTGTAGTCCACTTCCTGCTTTTGTATAAATTCACATTTCATACCCAAATTATTCAAGTTTATTCCACATTAAAGAGCTTTTAAATGTAACTTGTTTTCCTTCTCTGTTTGTCTCTTTAGTCTTATTGTTGAAATTTCTGAGATGTTTTGACTTGTTTTCAGATGTTTTATTTGTGCGTGTGTATTGTCTGCTTTGCCATAGCATTTTCCCCTTTCAGAGTTTTTCCCATTATGCTTTGTTTTAAGTTTGTACTATTTTGTTGATCACCTTTTGAATAGTCTGAAAGATAAGTCATCTAAATACCAACTTTCCTGGTCTGTACATACACTACCCTTACGGGAATACTACATCTGGGTGACGGACGTCTCTTTACCTCGGGTGGGCAGGCTAATTAATTAGCATCATTAGACTCCTGACAGTAAAATGAGGCTAATTTGGGAAAGTTAGATGAAATGCACTCCAGCCGGGGCAGGGAGGGGATGCTGATGGTAAAGGTATGAAGAAGAAGGATGTTTGGAGAAAAAGCAATCAGAAGTTTGTGTTGACTCGTAACACAAACACACACTCCAGTTGCATCAAGTGGATACAGTAGCACTGAAAACACCTGTTTTAATCATTAAAACTAAGCCTGGACTATTTGGCAGAAAAACATGTCAAGGTGTAAAATTTTCATATCAGTTATTGATAATTATTTATGAGATTTTTGTTTGAAATATCTGAAATACTGCCAAACTGGTGGTTTGACCTTCCCTGTTTTAGCCACAATTTTCACTCCACTGTTTTTTAAAATTTTTAAATAGTTTTGAAGGATGGTCGTAGAACATAAAGCTGCTGCTGCACAAGGTATTCAACAGGTTGTTGCTAGGCAGCCAAAGAGTGAGTGAGTTAGTTGATGCCACCAACCGTAGCTGGCTAACGCCTTCCTTCTGCCTATACCACCAGAATACTGTGTGGTTCTGGATCAAAGCTCAGTGAAATTATTGAAAAATCTATCAAATGTATCATCTGTTGATATTTATCACATCTATCGCTATGTATACTTTTGATTTATTGCTCAGCCCCAATTCAAACACCACATATTCCCTAATACGAACAGTGGAAACAGTCTTGGCTGACTCCGCCCTGGTGGTTACCACTAATCAGCACCATGGAAGATGAATGACACTCAGAAAGTCTAGCTAACAGCACGTCAATTGGCAATACGACTAAATAGTTCAACTTCCCGAATAGAATTTTCTTTTTAGAAAAATACGCAAATATGCTAATTTTATGTGGATAATTAGGAGTTACAATCCGCAGACAAAATGCGAATACTGAACCTCAAATAGTCCTCAGACGGAGTTTAAAAAGGGGTTCAACTTATCCTTGTAAATGAACCCAATAGGTTCTAGTAACATCATATGATACTAAGCGATATTCTTAGCTATGCACAGAGACTTCTTTCCGATCAGAACTGACTCACCAAGAGATCACCAACCCAGTTGGTTTTCACATCCTTGGAAAGAAATGAAAAAGCATCTCTGATGGAGTTGGAACCGAGAGAGTCTGACACAGCTGTTTGCTTCTTCTCTGTTTACCTGAACCAGAACCGGGCCAGCGTTGTCATACACCACATCAAAAAGTCAAAGGTTTGCCAACGGTGTAGATGTATCATATATTGGAGGAGTGGGCTGAACGGGCAATGAAATGATATGACAGTCTGGGGAAACGATGGTCAGTAACAGTGAAACTTTACGGAGTTTGTGAGGCAACGAGAGGAAAAGAACTGAATGGACCCTGTTGCACTAAAACTGCTATAAGAAGTTCAAACACTTCTGGGAACATGCTGGCAGAGAGGGAATTTGAATCGAATCAGCATGTGACCAGACAGCTCGCTCACAGCAAATAGGATGGTTGGGGGAAAAAAAACACACTGTCGCCTGTTGAAGAGCTGGCCACCCACTGAAGCTGTTGACTGAAGTTTAGACTTCAGGTCTGACTGATGAGTATAGGATAAATCACCAATGGATCTCTGTCTTTATATACGGAAGTTTGCAGATATCGCTGTGACTCTGGAGTCTATAATTAGACAGCAAATAGCTGAAATGCTTTAGCAGAAATATCGCTTTTTTTTCTGGATCACCCAGTTGTGGCCAACCAGTCGCAGAGTATCCGTGCATCCTTAAAAAGTCTTAAATTCAAGTAGCTAGAATTATGGCCTTAAATTATTTTTTTAAAATGTGGCATTAAGTTTGTTAATCATAGGTCTTAAATTGAGTAATGGCAGGACTTTTCTGTCAGGCAAAAGTTTGATTCACACGCTAACGGTTCTGTGACCCGAGGCGGTTCAGACTGATGTTAACTAGATGCTGGTTTGTTTTCCAGTCACAGTGGTTAGAAAACAAACTGGATTCAGTAATAAAGCCGCTAACAGAACCTGTTTTTTCAAAAACAACCTACATTTTTTTCTGGGTGATGTAGTTGTGGCAAACCAGTCAGGGTATTTGTGCCTCCTTAAAAAGTCTTAAATACAAGTATTTAAAAGTAAGAACTTAAATTAAAATACGTTAATCGCAGGTCTTATTCAGAATGATTTAATCTCACATATTCTTTGTAGGTTTTCCATCCTCATTGCATTCTGTAACTCAAGGCGCTAACTAGCTGCTAGCACATCCTTAGCTCCCAGTTAAAGTCCATGAGGCAGGCACCTTGACTACTAGGCTTCAAACTTTTCTTTTAGATGAGGCTTACCGTTAAGTAAAAAGGATGTTTTACTATGGAGTTTTTTTAGTGACAAAGTGTAAAAAGTTCTTACAGACCCGTTCAATAAATATCAAAATTATTTGTATTAGAATATGTCAGTTTATTTTAGGAACTTTTATCACTAAGTGAAGTAAATGATATACTTCACGTCATTCCAGATGGATGTTGGAAAAACTGTATTTCAATTAATTATGATTTTCCGCTTTCACAAAAAATGTAATTAAAATTTTTTAAATTAGAATATTACATTAGACCATAAAATGGAGAAGCTTAACCTTAATGAAATCTGCTTTAAGGTTGTCAGTTTCCAAAACGTACATTTAATCTGATAAATTAAAAAATGCAAGGTTCATCTATTATTATACCTTTGTGAGTTATTGTATGAAATAATTAGAATCCTCTAATATCCTGTTGAATTATCCTAAAATGTATGACCTTTGCTGTAATAACTTTTCTGGCACTTGTCCTTGGAGATAATAAGTCAATGCAAATAGCAGCAATAATTATAAGGTAGATATGGCCACATCTCAGAAAGTTAGACTAGACATCACTATGTTAGAACACATTTGACTGGAATGTACATGGGATTTTTTTGAGAACAGCGGTTGTCCTGGTAAAATAAATACTTGGTGAAAGTAAAGTAAACCTTTGCCTTGCGCAATGTACCATCCGTGTTTTGCGGTTTTCCTGGACCTTGCTCCAGCCAAACCTAAACCATACAGTCACTGAACTGCTTCAAAATTTAATCCCAAATTAGAGTTGGCCCGACATTATTTCATCATGACGGATTTTTAAAAAATCACTCTTCATCATCTGAGAGTCGTTAGGCTAAAGGACGCGCGAAACACCCTCAGTCACACACGTGTTTCGAGGTCTGTTGTAATTGTTCTGGGGGTACTTAATTGCATCTTATAATTCGAGGCTGTTTTTAAGAAAATCTGCGGAGCTATCAGTCACCTAAATGGGCCGTTGTAGGGGCCCGATCTCCCACACTCGGGTCTAAGCGCAGCTGGAGCCCTGCGTTTTTTAAGGTTCAAGACAGAGCTGTTAGGATCTTGTGGCTCTGACCCAGCATGCTTTCCCGGTGGTCGGCCGAGTACGTTGGCAAGGCCCCTGAGAGGGAGTCAAAGACCAGAGAGGCAGATGACTCATCGTGTGTGTGTGTGTTTCTGTGCGCTGGCTACATACATCCTGCTCTAAACACATTCACCTCAATTCAGCTTAAACAGACTCCTGATCCCAAGTGAGCCGGTGGAGGTTTGAAGTCCTGATGCCTCCACCCCTAAATTCCCCTTGCCACTGTTACTACTTCCTTAGAGTAGCTGTGTTTCCATCACAAATGTGTACAAATATTTGTTTATAGTCTGCTACTGTAAACCCCCACCCCCAAAAAACACAAATTTGAAATTACAGTGTTTCCATTAGATAAGAAATGGAATTAAAATCAAGTGAATAAGCTTGTTCACATGACCAGTTATTAAAAATCATGGCAGTGATGGAGGTCAAATTCAGGCATGGCGCTAGCGCTCGTTATCTATCAGCCAATCAGAGAAGATGTCGACGACTTATTCAGCCATTGGAGGAGCAAACCCCGCCTACTTGGGAGTGGCTATGTGTGCAGAGTTTTAGGGAAGTTGTAGATTCAGCACAATAAATCTACAAAACTTTTTATTAAGTGTGTGATGCTGTGAGAGCTCAGGTGGAGCTGGCTAAACACTGTCAGAAAAAACAAAAGCAAACCATCGTTCTCCTACCACTTCCTGTTGTCTGCTTCATGGTTTCTGCCAGTAGTAACATGTAAGACTTTTTAAGGATGCGCGGACACCCTGTGACCTCCACTCTGTGACCTCCACCCCAGGTTTGAGTCTTTGCATCCTCTATCAGATCCCTATATCCATCTTCACAACTAATCTGACCAGCTTCCTTGTCCCACAAATGTGTTTAACAGTGGGAATGTTCAGTGTAACGCAGCGTTGGGTTTCTGTTACTTATGGTGTTTTTCTTGCAAGCGAAATATTAAGTTTTGGCCTCATGTTTGTGTCTGTACATAGCTTGTGGGAAAGGACAAGCAGAACTGTTTACGGCTTTCTTTAAACTACAGCTTTCATCGGGGAACTCTTCAATAAAGCCCAGATTCATCCTTTCAAGAGATTCTTTCACCTGAGTTGTGGATCTCAATTTAAACTCAGATTAAAGTATAAAGTCACATAAAATATCAATAAAATTCGCTGACATTTATCCTTATGATGTAAATAAGTAAAAGGAGCGCAAATACTTTGTCCAAATCGATGTATAATTATAACTGTGTTCATCTTCCCAGATGGGTTTTGTCGAGCAGGAAATGCTCTGTGAGACAAACTTGCAAGAGTTTGGAAATGCTTACACTAACCTAGCAACTCAAACACTAACCCTACCAATAAAATGCAATCACACCTCACAATGATGACACCCAAATGAAAACTATCATTTTGCTTGTCAACACCTTTTGCGGTTGCTTCTCTTGGCTGTCGAGGCTGTCCCCTGCATGTCTGCCTTGTAAGAGCGCCTGTCACCGAGCGACTGTGACGGCGTCGGCGGCCGCCGGGAGACCAGGCCCACGGCCACATGTGGAACATCACAGTCACCGAACGGTAGTCAGCCGTGGAGCCGGAGAGTCGCCGTCTTCTTTGCCCCCCCCCACCGAATCAAAAACCTGGAGCCGAGGCACTGGGATCGTACTGTGAGGAGCATGACTTCATGTTTGTGCCCACCTCCTCCCCAAGCTCTGGTTCTTATTGAGTCTGTGCACTGCATGACGGCATCACTCGGGCCTACGTGCACCAAGCAAGCCGGTTTTTGGACAAACGTCAGATTATGGTCTCTGCTGATATCCAGGGAACTGAATGCAACTCTGTTGCCATAAATAAATAAATCACAGATAGAAACGTTTGCCAAGGAAGTGTTTGGAAAAGCTGCTGCTGTCACCTCCCATATTAATAAAGTAGGAGGTTACCACAAGTGATCCCCGAAGGAGATAGTTTGTGCTTGCCAGGGTGTTTAACGCAAAACCGATGTACCGTCTCATGTTACAAACTGAGTCACGGTGGCACAAAATATAATGCTGTGCATAAGTATGTTAAAGGGGCAGTTAAAACTATGTAGTTTAGAGTTTCGAAGTTCTGTTAAAAGATTAAATGCAGTTTTTTGGTATCTTTTTGTCTGAATTCAAATAAGCTCACTAATTAAAAGAAATGTAATCAGTGTTTATGCTAACACTCTTATGACCCTTTTAAATATTGTCAATACTTATTTACACAGGTAGAAGGTAAAATGTAACATTGTACATTCAATGTACTTTGAAAGCATCATCCCCACACTAAAACATGGTGGTGACGGCATCATGCTTTGGGAATGCTTTCCTTCAGCAGGGACAGGAAAGCTGGTCAGAGAACAAAACTTGAAACTGCAAATACCTTAAGGTTGGTGGTCAGCGACCCTAAACACACAGTCAGAGCCACTATGGGGTTATAGCATGTTCATGTGTTGGAGAGGCCTAGTCAAAGTACACATCCAAATCTGAGAATAAGATACTGCAAAAAACCCCAAAAAAAACTAAATAAAACATTTCTGATGTGGAGAGCTTTATAGAACCATACCTAAAGATAAACACATAGATGAGTTTCTCCAGATCTTTTTCGAGACTTGGAAATGTTATTCGGGTGATAGACAGCAGACTTTGTAAATGTTTGAAGGTTCAGCTCTGGGTCCGTCACTACGCTCATCTCGTGCATTTCCCTTTTGGGATTGACTCCGCATTTGCTCCGGCGTGCGTCAAAAATAGGATCGATTCCAATTTTGACTGATGGTCGTACGGCGATGCTGCGCATGGTGACAATGACCAAGAGTATGAGATCCCGGTTACAAAAGTGAGCTGCAAATCGGAGTTTGCTCCTGGAGCTGTTGCTCTCCTGGTTATTTGAGAAAAGCAAAAGTCAATAAATGGATAGATGCTAGAGTTTAGAAAAACTGACTTTTTGAAGATTGTATTATCAACTTTGGCTTTTGTCCCCCTTGAACTTCTCATTAGTTCCAGAATCCACGACCAAAAAATTCTGAATTCATACTAAATGAAGACACCAAGATCGAATAGTCTTGAACTCTCCCCTTAAAGCTCTCTACTTTTTGTCTCTATTTTTACCTTCCACTGTTTCCCCATCTTTTCCAAGTTGCCTCCCAACAGGTAAGATCAGAGATCCAGGTCATGTTGTGGCTGTATTCATCTAAAAACAGAAGGCATCTAACCTGGGAGTGTTTACCCATAACTGGCCTTCACAGCAGAAATAGATGTGTCTGTGTGAGGCTCATGGTCCTTACAACTCCCTTCTGGTTCCTCTCACTCGCCTCATTTTTTCTTTATTAATCGCACTACCTGTGGGAATTATTAATAACCTAAGCAAACAATTAATTCAACGACTGGGATGGCGTCTCATTTCCTCGCCAGAGCACCCGCCCTAACTTAACTCCTCTGAAAAGTTGAGGCCAGGAATATGGAAATGGTAATTAACTGGAGAGGCCCATTCTGTTTTTTTTTTTTCTTCCTTATTTTATATTTTGAGTGAAAACACAGACTGAGTCGTTAGGCCGTCGGAGGTTGTGCGTCTCGCAGGCACGGTGCCAGATGCCCAACGCTGACTGAATGGCTAAAGAGAGTCAGGTCACAGAATAATTTAACCTCGCTGCACCGCAGGCGAGGCAGGTACATGCAGGAGTTCTTTCCAGCGAGTAGCAGGAAAATCAAGCACACAGAAACAACAATGTGTGACAGTCTGTCTCACTTCGACAGTCTCCGCAAAACCCCCCCCAAAAAAAACCCTCTCTAACTCGACCAGCTTCCACCTGTGTGCTGCGAGATAATTCAACGATATGATACACCTCTGGACAAAACCGATGCCGCCCATAATAACGCTCGCATGCCCTCACTCCACGTCAGGTCCGCCATATTTCACCTTTGTGTTTACATTTTCTGGCCTTCTCCCTGAAGATTTATAACGTGCCAAGTACAGTTTAGTACGTGTGCAGTGAGCTCTGCAAACCACGTCATGACAACTCACGTATGTCTACATGCTAGAGCCGTGGTGTGGCTGACCAATGAGAGTTCAGAAAGACCAGCGAGGTCCCTCAAAGGACTGAAAAGGGGGTAAAATGTGCACATTTATGGGTGTGGGTTTGTATTTTGTGAATTGTGCTCACCGTGTGTGTTTCAGAGCATACCCTCCTGCATCTGCACATCTGTATCCTCTCCACACAGCTTGTAAACAGATTGTTTTCTTTGTTGTTGTTGTTGTTGTTTTGCCAAAGGAACCAAGTGTTTGTCTTTTTCCAGTTGTTCAGTGATGGTAAAAATTATATTTGCTGTGTATGGATTTTGTTTTTTGCATAATTTTAAAGCACTTGAGGCCTTAACTTGACGGTGGCTTAATAGGCTTAAAGGGAGCAAAGAGGGAAAACATGCAGCAAACTAGCTGAGACTAGAAGTTAGTTAAGTGTCAGTTAATTAAATCTGACTTTTCATTGTTTTCACACCTTCAAACCCAAATCTTTGCAAACCCGGTTTACATTCTTACCTGTGGTGCCGCTGCACCAAGAACCACTGAAGGAAATGACACAAAAACCTCTGAGGAAGAAATAAGCGCAACTTCCTTCTTCACCAAATGTAAACAAATATGGAGTGATACCAGATTTGAGCCATTATATGTTTTCTCTTCTGTCTTTGGCAAAAAGACAGAAGAGAAATGCTCTTGCAAGAGCTAGCAAGCATTTCTCTTGCTAGCTCTAGATTTCTGCATTTGCTTTGGTAATGGAAAGGCTCATTGCTACTCAGAGGGACTTCTCATTTTGCCTGAATTTAGCAACACTCAAAGTGAAATGGTTAATGTCTGTACGGCAGACATGATCTTGTATAGACAGGATATTATCCAAACAGAGCTGCATGGGTGTGTAGTTGGTAACACCATTGTCTTCCAGCAACAGGGTACTGGGTTTTAATCCTGGCCTTGGGTCTTCCTGCATTGAGATGCCTGTTTTCCTACGTGGGTTCTCTCTGACTAGTCCAGATTCCTTCTGCAGTCCAAAGCAAGACTGTTAGGCTTATTAGTCTCTCTAAGTCGAGCTGAGGTGTGAGTGTAGCAGAGTTGTCTGTTTGTCTGTCTCTGTTGCACTGTGATGGACTGACGGCCTGTCCAGGGTGTACCCCACCTCTTTCCCAATGACGGACAGACGGATGGATGGATGAATGGATGGATGATAATTTCCAAACCACTATGAAGAGGAACATCTTTGATGTCATAGACCAACTAACAGCCTGACACAAAATTAAGTTTTACCAACTTATGGCAGACCGACGAGATGCAGCTTAGTGATAAAGTCGGCAGCCTAAACTGACATTACACAAGTGTGGTAACTTGAATTGTTTGAGGTGGTATACTACCAGGGGCGCAACTACATACTTTCTGAGGTGTATGCGAACATGTCACCGGCATCCTCCCCCAACCCCCATGACATAAACTTGTACAACTCATCTTTAATTAAAGTATCAATAATAATAAATGTGTATATATGTGAATAAATTGCTGCCTACAGAGCAATTAAAAAAGAATGAAACAAAAAACAGGGCAATATTTCATCATTTAATATATTTGAGCCAAAGAGCCACTTCTGATTGCCTGTGTCTAGAACCGCCTGCAGGTCTGAGGCATTTTGTCAGCATGTTTTCTATCATTCTTATAGCTTGATAGGAAGCCTGATCCAAACTGGCAACCCACATTAATAAAATGGTGAAATTATATTGACCACAAAACACTGTATTTATAAAAGATATCAATGTTTTTCCTACACAATCCTAACAAACGTTTTTAATGTTCCCTTCACAATATTTATTTATTTACTATTAATCTATGTTTATGATTTGTTCTTTAAATTGCCATTTATATTATTTTTCAGTCTCAGGAAATGACTGAGGGATGAAGAGACTGATGTCTGGTTCTTTAGGTTCTGACGGGTCTGCGGTTCCTCTCCTGACCCATTCTGTCAGATATCAAACACCCCACTGTGTGCGCCACGGAATATCGCCGAGGTGGTCTCCCTTCGAGACTACGTGCCCAAGCTACCAGTATGGGAGGGGAGAGCGAGTGGAGGGGCGCCGAATCAGTGTACCAATGTACTGTAAATACCAACTAATACTCTATTCTGCTACTAAACTATCAGACTTCTCCACGGCAACATAAAGGACCCTTTAGCACATCCCGTCCTGATCATTGGCTGCCTAAATTAGCTGAAACTAATTTAATTTGTGAATTTGATCAGGCAGTATAACAAGGCAGTTTAGTTGCAGGATATGGAATTCTAATTATATTTTATGCTTATGTACCTTTTCTCAGATCATGCATGTTTCGGTTTTAACCTCGGCGTACTCCACTGAACTCAATAAGAAAAAAAAAATTAGGAGCAGATTTTTTTTTAGCTGGAGAAACTCAAGCTGGTTCACTCTCTGGCTCTAAAGCATATATAAACTCAGTAAGCAGGATTCCTCTCATGGCTTTCATTAAAAGTTATTAATCACTGATTTGCACAAAGTCTATACATCTAATATGAATCACTCTAGGTTGGCATGTTTGGTGCAACTGCCACGGTCACGCAGAGTTAAGTGATAAATATACGGCACAGTCGGCCCCTCTCAAGCAGGCAGTCTGAGGATCAAGCCGGCCCCAGCAGAGCCGTGCTCCACAGGGTGTCTGTTACATAGACCCCTGGGTGTCTGCATCGGCTGCTGACCCGTTGCCGGCCTGCTGGCGCGTAGCAACGTGGTGCTCCAGAGTTGACAAAACGCTCAACTCACTGACGTGTGTATATGTGTGGCCCCCTCGCTCAGACGCGACATCTTGTTAAAGTTTATGGTCAGTTTTAGGTGTAAAATGATATTAGCGTGGATTTTATTTGGTCTGCTGTTGATTGGGAGCCCTGCACCACAGCCCAGACCTGCATGTAAAGTATCCTCCAATGGTGTGGATGCTGTGGAAACACCATCATTCAACCTGAAGATAGTCTTAGACACTTTAGGAAATATGCCTTGGTTTATAAGTAAATTTCGTTGGACGAAACAGTTGCAAAATCTACCCATTGTTGTGACGTAGGCATATATACTTCAGCAATTAAGCTGTGGGTGACTGGGAATGTTCAAGGTTTCCTTCTACACAATGGTGAACTCTATTTACTAGTTAGGTAATGTCTCAACAGTTGGTTGTACCCATTTAGTATAACAATTGTTGAAAACCATATGTTTAATTCCTTCCACTCCACAGTTATGCACTACTTGGTGCTAGTGTATCACATAATACCTTAATAAAATGCAGTGATATTTGTTGTGGTAATCAGAAAACTTGTGATATGAGCCAGTGACTAAAACGTCCCCAGAACTTTTAAAATGACTTGTATAGTCCTTTAAAACGACATTTCCTGATGGGGACCTGCTGTTTGGTCCTCATAAGGGAAGACGTCCCCATGACATGGCAAAAACCAGAACACAGACACACATACCATATCTCACTGTACTTTTGTGGACTTCCTTTGACTTCTGTTATTTTCTATAGCTTAAACCTAACCACCTAAACACAAGTCACACCTAAACCTGACCCTTACCTCACAAATTCTTTATTCATTGTGTGAACCAGCAACATGTCCACACAACACCAGTCATGCCAATTTTTGTCCTCAAAACTACAGATAAACATGCACACACACACATACACACCTTTATATCTTCACAAGGATTTTGCATTGACTGGCATTCATTTTTCATTAGTTCCTCTAGTCGACCCTGACCCGTAAGTGATGATCTGCTGGGTTTCAAAATCGGCAAATAATTTTAATGCTAAGAATACTTTTGCAAAGAGCTGTGTCCTCAACAGTCCAGTGGAAAATTTTAATTAGTCGTGAAAACAGGCCCCATCCTGCTGCATAACTCATCCTCCTGACATACATTCTGACATATATTCTAAATCCTCATATTTTAAACTAAAGGCCTCTTTCCCTATCTAATTCAGACATGAACAGCTATCAGTTTGTTCATGTCTTAATAAGTCATTATTTAAATGTCTTTCTTTGTTTCTCTTTGCTTGTCGTTTCTGTGTCTTGGCTGAAAGTTTTGCTCCTTCTTCCCTCTGCTAGATTTTCTTTGAGCATTAGCTGAACTCTGATAGCTTTTTGCTTCCCAATAGAGCAAGAGTCAGGGGGGGCTGGAGAGCAGGGGGTCGATGGGGTTGTTCAAACAAACAAGAGGCCGTGTGCTCCGCCAAAGGTGGCGACACGCCATAACAAACCACCGGCTCCTGGCTGTCGCATGCAGGCACGTTGTCCCGCTACAGCGACCAAGCGTAGCGTCGTTCCATCGTTTCCCAGGCAACCGAGCGTCAACATCAGCCGTCATGAGGTGCCGAGTGACAGCAGATGGAAGCTGAAGTACTCAAACCACCTGGCTGCACGGCTCGACGTGGAAGCCAGCAGTAAAAACGTGAGGTCGGATGTCTACTTTGGTTTTGAAAAATAACAGGGAAGGCTGATATTGGATGAAATAATGAAACAAAAGGTGAAGCAATAGTGCTGTTTGGCTGCAATAGGAGGCACATGTGGTAAGGTATGAGTCAAGATGTGTCAAGGCTAAAACTAGTCAAAAATTAAGCCGAGTTAAGCTTTTTATATTTACATGCTATGAAATTACATTTTTGAAACAAAGCACAAAGTCAGGCACCAATTTGGAGAACTGTTCAGGTGTCTAACAGCTGAGCAGTTGCTTTGAAACTATTACTTTCTCACAGATACTTTTCAATGACCAGTGACTTGTCTAAATCACATATTAGTGGCTATGGAGGTTTATTACAAAACCAAAAAAATCTGTTTATAATTTGAAACACATGGAAACATTTAATGTCTCTTTTAATAGAAAAGTAATGAATGAGTTAGGGGAGGTTTACAGTCCACCTTGTCCCTCGTGAGGTTGTGTTGTGCACCTTCTAGTAAATTGCAGAAGTCGCATAAATCAGTTTGTTTTGGTAACTGTTCATTGGTAGTGAGATAAACTTTGGAATAACTTTGGCCATGCTATTTTTTTCTGTTTTAATATTGACATGTTTATGGACTTTCCCATAGATACCATTTTTACTCAGCACTATTTGCTTTTAGTGAAAGTTAACAGACAGGAAATTAGAACGACTGCATCAAGAACTATTGCCTTTCTATACAAGTCTTGTTGATGCACAACAACTGGCCTTTGCTTTCATATTCAGTTCCACTTGATTCTCAGCTCCCTTCAGTGTTCTGTCTGGGATTTCTCCCCTTGACCTGCAGAAATTCAACCCAGCCAATCAGTGAACAGAAGAAGTGTGAACCATCACATTGACTTTCTACACTGTTTTAGAATTGTTGCTTGCCTGCAATGGCATCAGAGGAAGTGAACGAAGTCCTTCAATCCATGTTGGCCACGCCTCGACATATTAATATTTACGTTAAGAACCTTCTCTCTTCTCAGTGGAGGATGGTTGTTTAGGAAATTTCAGGTAAGCTTCATAGCATCGAACTGGTGCATTATATACGTCACAACCAAACACTAGCAATTACGTAAAATTTGAGACCTCAATAGGGTCCACGCCTCCAGCAAGCAATCGTTTCCCACTAGCCGAGGGTCCAGATCCCTGGATCTATTTGCAAGCTGTAGTCTGGGATTTGCTTCTTCCTCACTGAAGGGCCTATATTGGAGTCATTTCACTAGGCTCCTGTTCCATGTTCAACTTGCACATCCAGATGAACATGGCATCTTCAGGCATCCGTAATTGTACCGTAAGATGAACCTCTGGTTTCTTCCTGACATATTGACCGACTTATATTTATTTCCAATAATGTTCCAAATCCAATTGATTTAACCAACTGATGACCCAAAAAGGGAAACTGAATGGATAAATTGAATAGTCTTTGAAGTTAAGGTGAATTGGTTGATTTTTATTTTTTTTTTTCTGCTTTTATGATTTCGCATTGGTATTTGCCCTGCTTTTGATAGCTATTTGGCAGTGTTGGTCTCGAGACCCTTTTTTGATGGTCTCAGTCTCGTCTCGGACTCGACCACATTTGGCCTCGGTCTCGGGCGCTGAGGACTCGGGATTGTATTTCAAGACCAGTCAAGACCGCAACTGTGGAAATATCACTAAACTTACAGCATACTGTCCAGTTTATTTGTTAACATGTTTGTTTTCACTGGATGCGAAACGCACCGATTAAAATCCAAGCAATAACGTGACTTACCAATTACGGGTTTCTGTTACTCCCTCCACCCCCTCCTCATCTTTCACTCGCATGTGGTGCTTCAAGACATGCGCAGTGGTTTCCTTTGAGCGGCAGAAGACGTCTGTCTAATCGTCAGTTTAGAATCGCGCTGCATAAATCATAAGAAATCCAATGGCGACAGCTAATTCAGCAGCGCTTCGATTTCACAGACGGTAGGGACTACGTCTGACTTTTTTCGTCACTTACAAATTGATTTCTGACATGAATGATGTGGGCAAATGACCAGGGCGTTTTCTTTTTAGATAAGCAGAACAAAGAGTTTATTCTGCTTTTAATATTGGTTAAATTTATTTCAGCTCTAAGTATTTAATATCTAGGTGTTTTTATGGGAATGTGAATCTTTCAGATCAATTTGATTAGCAATTTTGATCACATTTCACATTTTATTGTCTCATGTAGCGCGGGGCACTGGTCTTGGTCTTGACTCGGTCTCGACTTCCCTCAGTCTTGGTCTTGACTTGGTCTCGGACCCTAAAAGTCTTGGTCTTCACTTGTTCTCGGACCCTAAAAGTCTTGGTCTTCACTTGTTCTCGGACCCTAAAAGTCTTGGTCTTGTCTTGGTCTCGGATTAGGTGGTCTTGACTACAACACTGCTGTTTGAATAGCAGCACCCAAAAAAAAACGATTTCCGTTCGTCTGTTGTTCATTTTGCCCTTTTATTCTCTGTTTATGCTTTACTCGTTTCCTTACCCTGCCAAATTTTTGTCACTACCTACCTAACTTTGTGGTCCTGGTTCCACCCTGCCTTAAGGATTTCTGACATTCATGGGTTGATTTGTTTTACTAACTCCAACAGAACCTTATGTACGTAACCTGAGCCAGTAAGTTAAATCAGACTCGCTCTTCACCCACTGCCAGCCTAGTTCTGCGTTTGAGTTGGACAGTAGGTCCATAGTGCCACAAGACACCCCACAAATCTAGCGACAATAAAACTATTATTCAGTTTTCATGGAAATTTCACTCCAGCATTACGATATTAATGATATTGCTAGATGAATTTTTATATTTTTATTTCATAAACTCTCCCAAAAAAAATTGTTATGGAGCAACGGCCATTAACAGACACCCTGCGTATCTGACCCAAGACAATTCTGCCAAATATTGAGGAAATCTATGTAAGCTTCTGATTTTGAAGACAGAACTGAATCTCTGGCATATTATATCTCTCATTATTGTGGTTCGCAGAATATCGAAATAATTTTTGTAGTTCAGACTGATCTGATGTAGTAAAGCTGCCCTACTAAGATGGTCTTCTTTTCTAGTAAATAGGAGTCGACAATATGGACTTCAAGTTTTATTACAATATTTTGTGGTGCCTATTGTGATGGCAACAAAAGTGACGACAGGAGTTATTAGTTCCTCATAGATCCACAAACATAAACACTGCTCTTGAAAAACTTGTAATGTACTTTTTTAGGACAACACACACATGATAAAGTGTGATCTGTATTACTAACCTGCACACAGTAACTGCATTTAATCTTATTTCCAAGTTTATTAGTATTTATTGATTCATTCAATAAATAAAAAAAACTATGGGGAAAAAATAGTCAAATTAACAAGCCCAACAATACGGACAGGTTGGGGGGATTTTAATCTTCAGTCATTGGAATTTATCGTGACAGCGATAAATCAAATTTATCATGATAATTAAGTGATACAATAAATGCCCACCTCTTCTTGGAAATCAAGTTTAGTCTTAAGCACATCTCTAATTTCCATATTTTCTGCTGTACTTCCTGTGCTACGAACAGCAGAACCCTTTATTACTGTTGATATAAACCTTTGGTGCAGCGTTTGAAGAAATCAGTAGGACATTCTACTGGACCCGTCTATTTTTTTTTTAACCAACGTCACATTAAGCGTGGCTTGTTTCAACACTGCTGATTGCGCTCCGAGGAGCTGGGAACATTGCCAGCGCTGTATGGCGAGGGAGACTCAATGTCTGATAGATTAACATTAATACGGACTGCGGGAGAAAGTTGGGCATGCTAAAAGGTCATACCGCTCCGTTCACGGCCATCGAGGGAACTTGCGTCGGACTATTGACTCTGGGGCCACACACAGATGAGCGAAGGCTCCTGCTCACACGCACACACAAACACACATAAAGACGTATGAAGTTGCAGATGTAGGGATAAAGCAAAGTGACACAGCATACATGCACGGACATGCACTCACATACACAATACGAGCTCCAGGGATGGTATTATATGCATGTCTTGCTCTGGTGAGCTCTGCTGTGCTGACAGCCTATTAAAAATTGAGCAAATTTATAAGTCCCAATTTGGTGATTAAGGATTGTGAATTTGCTTGCACTAGCTTCATGTTCTTGTTATACAGTGCCTGTTTCTGTCTATAAATCTAACAGCCAAGAGTGTTCTCCCCAGCTCACCCTCTGTTTTTATGGAGGTGATTGCTATAGCCAATATAGGATTAAGACCCTTTCATGGACATTTTTCCTCTATCTCTGGGTCTCTCTGGTCCCAACAGCACTTTTTTCTCTTGCTTTTCTTGTGAAAATATTTTCCTAAAGGCGTTTTTTTTAGAGGGGTGGGGGGGTTGCCTTTAATATACCGGTACTTCCACTTTAAAAGACATTCTATAACTAAAAAAATAAGGGTTTTATAATTTCTCTTAAATATCACTTTTCATCTTGATTCAGGTCTTGGTGGGTTTTAGAATCTATCTCAGTAGGGATGAACCGTGGAGAGTTTGCCACTTCATCACTCAAGCAACAAAAAAGAGCCAAATCAACACTGAAGAACCAAAACTGTGGATTGACTCAAAGTGGTTCTGACACATTTTCCATGTCAAATTGGCATACACCTCAATTGTTTGAAGACTTTTTACATAGAAGAGGAAAAATAGTCATCAAGAATAGGCTATTTCTGTCATGGGATCTACCCATGGATGTTGAATAGATTGAATGCAGTGAAAGTGAAAAAATAAAAGAATATTGAGGTTTTTATTACATTTTTCTAAGCTGGACCATTTGAAAATAAAAAAATGTATAGTCAATGTAAAAGTGCACTTTTACATTCGGCTAGGTTAGTTGGTTTTTGCTATCTGTCTGAGTCACCCTACCCTATACAGTACATTTTAAAGTTAAAATATAACTTTGAAATGTTTAGTTTTGTAAAATAAACTCCAATTTTTTATTTATTTCTATTTGTAAACGCTTACATTTTTTCAATTTTTGTAAATACTTACATTTTTTACCTCTGTCGTAAACAGAGGTAAATGAAATTTTTGTGCAGAATTGCTGACAAACATTTTCCACTGAGAACATTTTATAAAAATGAAGCACACTTTTTTTTAATTTATGTAAAAAACAAACATCTAAATAAAGTGATATTCCATGAGAAAGGAAGTTTTTTGTATTTTTTTGTATATTACTCTCTTTGTAATTTGTCCTGTTTCATATAAAATGTCCTACTGCGGCTGCTTCTTGCCTCTCTTATCTGCCCCTCAACCTACAACAGGAACGTCAATGCCTCTGCTTAGCTTCCCATCCGCCCCGCGCTCCCCAAGCAGCAGCAATAAATACGTGGGGCCCCGTATAAAACGTATAAGTTTAGGATAAAGTAAATACAAGCAGCAACAGTGAGCGCGGCGCTGCGTACACACATGTTCCTGTTGTTTATCTGGACGCTGTGCGTTCCTGCGTGGTTCTTGTCATGTGACTTTTAGGTGTGCTAAACATGCCAAATAGAGTGGAGCTTAGAGCCGGAAACATAGAAGCCAGGAAGGTAATGGAGGGTGAAAATGACTTTATTCATATTTTTAGCTACAGGAAAAGTGAACCCAGATTTCAAACGTAAACATTCTGCAGTCATAAACAGAGGTAAATTGGTTTAAGTTGCACACTATGAAATGGCATTGTGTGTGGATTTAAATCACTTAAGTCAGAGCTTTTTAGTACATAACCAGAACTTTAGACAAAAGTATAGATTCTCATTGTAAGAGTAACAATAGCCCATTATCATTGGGTTTTAACTGGCCGACTACTGCTCTTAAACTCCAACCGCGACGCAAAGGTGTTCATCCTCTTGTTAAAATGCCCAGGTATTGTGACTGAAAAAAATATGAGAAACTAGATTTTTCACATTTTCTCCCTACAAAATTCAACTACAAAACAGTGAAGTAACTTGGTCGCATAACTTGCTTTTTATTCAAAAACAAACTCATTTTTCTTTAAGGAGCCTGTCACCATCTCACACTTTGATTGACAATAGTTGTACACAGTACCCTATTTAGAATTATTTTTTTTAAATAGATCTTATGTATTTATTAAAGGGACAGTGCATATGAACTGTTCTGTAAATATGCTAAAGTTATCCAAAAAGCCATTTTTCATCCACAGACCTCAGACAGAAAGTAAAAGTCACTTTAAAGGAATACGAGTAAAACATGAACAAATAAACCATTACAATGCACTTAATAAAAAAATACTAAGATTTCAAAATGCACATAAGAAACACAGGCACCAACTACATTCAATGTGTTACATTTCCTTAAATTCCTGATGACCTTTGGAGGGAGATTCCATTCATCAGCTGCTCGAACAGAAAAGCCACTTTGGCCAAAACCACTTTTCCTAAAAGGTATAATACGCACCGTCGTTTCAGCTGTGATTAGATGTTTGAACTTTAAGAAATTGGTGAAGCTCTTCAGGTCTTTTAGACTTTGAGGACATCTCTTCTTTAAAGTCCCTCTTCAGGCCACAGAGGGAAACCAGCCATTCTGGGAAATCCTGGAATGAAAGGTGAGCCGACATGGTGGACAATAGTTAGCAAAACATTTTGTGGGCAAAGTAAACCAGACCAGGTGTCGGCTTAGGCAATGGTTGAGCTGGGTTGGCTTTTTGTAATTAATACATGACAATCAGCATTTGAAAAGTGCCTTTTGAATTCACTTGGGTTTGTCTGACATAAAAATTTGTGTGGTGATGTGGAAGGTTGAAGTGTGTCAGAAGAACAAAAACCGTTAGCTTAGCACGACGTTTCTGTCGTGAGTTTTAGCGTTTGTAGGTGCCCAGGGGTTCATTAATTACCTCTGTTTGTGTTGCAGAAATACTTTCCCCTGGTCATTATTTTTAAAAAGTCATTTATGCATTATTTGCTTCTTATATTTTTTTTATTTTCAGGCCTTTCTCTGAATACTTGTCTGAAGGCAGTAAGTCAAAAAAAAAATCTGTTTTTATCTCTGCTTTATTTCAGCTTCATCCTCCTTGACAAAGCTGAAACCTTTTCGGATTCATCTAAAGTTATTTTCTCAATCACTTTCTCTGTTAAATTAAATTAAATAAAGTTGTACCTCATTTCTGACTTATCTCAAGTCGGACGCAGGTTCATGTCCTGAAGCCTTCTTGTATACTTTGGATAAGCCCGGCTCTCCCTCAGACAGACTGACATCAGTAAAACAAATGAATGAAAGCCGTGGAGTTCCTGTTGATTGGAATTAATCGGTAATCGTGTCTTAGGGGAGTGAAAGGCTTTTCAAACACGTCGTTATGTGAATAAACTGGCTTTATTCCTGCTGATTATTTACGAACATAAAAAAGAAAAACTTGCTCCGACCGCCTTTTTCTTCAGCGATGCACAAATTAAGCCAGTCCCATTCTCTCTTTCTCCACCACTGCATTAACAAATTTATTGCCCTGGCTCACAGAAATACGGTGTTTTCTTTGGTTCCGTTCCCATCTAAGTCTTGCTTATTTAAAAGCTTCACAGCCTCATACATTACCTGTGGAGTTTGGCTCCTAACATTATGTCACCATGGGATCTGCGGGGGGAGGGGGGGTTCTGCTTTTGCACTTAAAAGCCCCCTGATGACGGACAAAGACATAATCAAACGGACTGGGAGGAAAGGACGCCTGAGGTTCCTCGCTCTGTCTGTACACGGCACTGTGCGAACCAAACACCTTGTTTAAAAGGCTGCTGAAGCCGAGAGATTAAAGCAGAGAGCAGTTCTGCACTCTGGCAGCCCCAAGTGGAAGTAGAGGGAAACTTCTCGGAGCAACCTCTTGGACCCAGCTCCAGTAACTAGACAACTTTAAAAGACTGGTTAAAAGCAGTTATCAAGTGGGATGAGATAATTTGGGTGTTTTCATGAGATTTCTGCGTCCTTCTGTGCATGTTTACTGCGACATGTAATTTTATAAAGCGATTCTCAAACCAGACCAGGAGAAAGTGGAGTGTTGATGTAGTTCACAAACAGAGCAAAGCTGCCAAAAGTATTGACAGTATTATTTTATAGTGCAATCAAGCAACTTTGTCAGCTGAAGTTTTTATATGAATGCTGTGTATATCAAATATTACTTCCAAGCAGGGGCGCCGCCAGGAATCTTGGGCCCCATGACAAAAAATTTGATTGGGCCCCCCCGTGTGCAGCTGCTGTTACAATTTTTTGAGTCTATTTGACCCACAAAAAGCTTCACAATTTTAAAGGCTCGCAACTGCCTTTCTTTCTTTGGTCCAATACTGATACTAGGACAATATTTACATGCAACAGTCCACATACAGTGTGCAAGTAGGTTGCTTCAATTTCTTTTCTATTAGTTTTCGCTCTTTGAAATGTCTCTCCTCACAATCACTAGTCATAGGCAACATGCAAAATATACATAAAGCAATCCAGACTTCTCAAGAAATGCTATGTAGTTGCATTTCAGTTTGGTGTACATTCGTACTCAGATCCCCTTCAATCAGTTCTTAGCGCTAATGTTCCCATCACACAACAAAACCAGTAGAAGCAAATGAGGTGGATTAGCAGTAATAGCCAACAACTAATGATGTCATCCAGGACTTGTTACTATGATGTCTGGAAATTTTGCTGTTACAAAGTCATAACAGTAATATTCTACAGTCCAGGTCCTCTTTCAGGGTGTCTGCACATCCTTAACATGTCTAAAATTTAAACTGTCTTAAATACATTTAGAAAATCTAAGTTGGCCTTAAATACATTAATAACGGGTCTTAAATTGTGTAGCTGGAGAACTATTTAATATCTCATAGTCTATGTAGTTTATTTTTCTCATGAAACTGTTATGGCACACGTTTGAGTCACACACATGCATCTTCAGTCTGTTCTGTGACATGAAGCAGTTGAGGTTACCGCTAACTAGCTGCTAACATAAAGCTTGGACCCACTGCTATGTAAAAAAAAATGCACTTTTGCTTAGTACGTTTCTGTCGTGATTAAGGTCTTAAACTTTGTGAAATTTGCAAAAGCCCTGCTTGTAGATTTGCTGCCACCACAACGTCCACGACAACTTTTTGAATATGCTTGGTGATATGAGTTCCGACTTTTAATTTTCCTTTGGGGAACATAAAGTGTTTTTGAATTGAATTACGCATGATTTTTATTGTTCTTTCACATAAAAACTCAATTAAACACATTGATGTTTCTTTCTATGGGTTAGGGAAAATGTATGGGTTGGAAAAATCCCAGCTACTAAAATGAAGGGAAATCAATGAAATGTTCTAATATGGGTCGAAATAGTTTTGACAAACCTGTATAGCATTTTGTTTTCTAAATCATTCTATAAATAATT
>CAEFZX010003741.1:0-10356 GCA_903066825.1 Alfaro cultratus | reverse complement strand
CGAGGCGACAGACCACTGTAGAAAAAATCTGTTCTGTAAACACCCTGTCAGTTTTATATATATATATATATATATATATATATATATATATATATATATATATATATATATATAAAACGCCACACGTTAAAAATGTTTAAAAACTATTCTTTCTACAGAATACCAGATAGTGCGCTTCGAAAACACCGCATTTGAGCATAAAAACTTACAATAGAAACAAAAAATCACATACAAATTGATTGGAATGTATATATTTATAAAACCTCTTTTAACACTTGTTTTTTAGGTATATGATGTCTGTAACAGTTTTGTTTTATGTTGCTTCCTATCAGTGCTAGGTCTACCTTAAAAAAATCTTTTTATAAGGGAGACCTGGTGATGATGGGTAAAAGCATACTCTTAATGATGACTACCTGGTTAAATAAATAAGATTATCACTGTTTTTTTTAAGTGACCCTAAAAAAAACATCTCCACAGAAACCTCTGCCTCTCACAGCTGCCACCACAAGTTGGTCTCCCCACCAGTGAATCCATAACATCGACATGGGCAATCGCCTCGGTCGGCATGTTGTGGGGGGCAGCATGAAAAGACTAATGCTTTTGTAGAGGAAAAGAGAATAATGACTTGTTGTGGTATTTTTCAGCCAACCACGCAGCAGTCAGCTCAGGATGAACAAGAGAAGCTTCTGGATGAAGCTGTTCAGGCTGTCAAGGTCCAGTCATTCCAGATGAAGCGATGCTTGGTAGGCTGATTTTCATTTTGTTCTCTTGGCTTACAATGCCATTTTCACAACTTCACTCATGTTTTGCATTCCTTTCAAATATTTTGTATAGAAAAATAAGCAACTCTCTAGCCTCCCTTGGACTCCACCGGTGACCTTTTCTTAAAAAGCACTAAAACAATAAAAAAATAAATATTCACAAAAAAAGAGCTATAAATGTATTTAGAAACTCGATTTAGGCATGATGATTTCAAGTTATGTGATTTGTTTTTTCTTTTTTATCTATCCTGATTTTGTAAAGATTTGACCTGCCAGTATTGACTTAAGATGTTCAAGTTTCTCTTGAAAAGCTTTAATTATATAAAAAGCTTAATGCTTTTGTTGAACTTTTTTTTTCCTTTATAAAAAACTTAAAGGGGCCATAGCTTGTGAAATCCACTTTTTTATCGCTTAAATACACATTTTGTGCAAAATTAAGTTTATTCTCTGCTGGTGCTGCATAAATATCTTTATATTCTTTATGGGTTATATTTTTCAGTCTGTTCATTTTTCTCTATTGCCTATGACATCTTGTCTATGACATCTAGGCATGACATCATGACTTGTTCTAAACAAGTTATGTCTAGAACTGACTTGTTTAGCAGTTCTAAACAAGTCATGACTTCCAGTTTATCAGTTTTTTTAAAAGCTTATTGAAGCCCAAGCAGTGAAATGCTGAGAATGCCTATTTTATCTGAATGAATTCTTCTTCTTCTTTTTATATTCTTTTCCATCCGAAATCACAAATTTGGGATGGAAATTTGTCTGTTCCAAATTCTGGGTCGGATTTGGGATGTCCCGGAATGAACCAAACTTTGCCCAAAATTGTCCCCTGCATGACATTAAACTACCGTAAATTCCGGCCTATAAGCCTCTCATTTTTTCCCTCACTTTGAACTCTGTGGCATATAGTAAGGTGCGGCTAAAGCGTCTTTTATTTCATCCTGGAAAAAACATTTTGCCTCGTAACAGTCCAATCAATTGATGAGTCATTTGCAGAGGCCCAATGAAATTGTGCAATAAATCAAGAGCACTTTCACAATTCAATGACCCATATTGTAAATCCTGTAGCGCCTGCACATACTGTTCATAGCTTGAGATATGTCTTTAAGTAAAAAAAAAAAAAAACTGGATTTTTTTATTATCTAACCGTCTTTCCTATTAACATTGTGGGTAAGAAAGGGTATTTTGTGTAAAAACATCTTGTACATAGCCCACATCTGTTCTGTGGGGATGAGAACATTTCCGTCCTAAACCTAAATGTTATTGGTCAGTTTTATTTGTCGGCTTGGTACTCTTTCTGTAAACTACATATGACTAAGGAGTGAAACTAGCTAAAAACGAATAAGCGGAGTTTCAACCATCTTGCACTTCTAAGGGGGGTCCAATGGGAGTCTCAGACACATCACCTGAACATGGGAATCTCCATCCTTCACCTCCCATGGATCACAGGGGTAGGCTTTTCTTTCCTATCTTTATTATTTAGCATGATTTGTAAAAAAATAAAAAATAAAATTACTAAAAGTACTAAATTGATTTTATTTCTAAAATTAGAGAATGCGGCTTTTAATCAGGTGCTCTCTGTAGCCTGGAATTTACGGTATTTTAATGGAATTACAAGTGTAGAGCAGCTGTTACATCTCCAAACATGAGATAAGGCTAACCGTATACTGTAGAGATCTGAAATTTGGTACGTAGGTAGATCCACTTGAACCCAGACAAATGTACTTTGGATGTATGCTCTAAAATGTACAGGGAGGCAGCCATTTTGGGTCAAAGGGAAAATCACAGCCATTTTTCACATTTACACATCTCAAACTTCAACAAACTCCTCCTAGGGATTTTGAGCTATCGACTTTATTTTTTGTCATTATGCAGTTAAGGGATGGGGCATTAAAAGTTATCAAAATTGTGAGTTTTTGAGCATGTTTATGGAGCCTGAAAAAACTGTAAACTTGGTATACTCGCCAAAGCAAACAAAATGCTATAACTTTCAGACACAATGGCCGAGTTGCATCAAATATAGTATGAGTGATCCAGATTGGATGCCCGACAATCTTATGTGGTCTTATAAGCCCCGCCCCCTCAGAGCAGGAAGTTGTTTTTTTTTTTTTCTTCTATCTCTGAACCTCACCTGAAACTAATCAAGATGATCTCGTGTCAAGTTGGTCTCACTTGTTTTAAAGCGCAGAGGTTTTGGTGGAGGGCAGTAAATCAGAAGTGACACCGTTGACATACTCTAAATTCCACATATTTTAGCCAAGCTTCACCAAGCTTGTGATTGATTATAATCCACTCGCCAACAGGGGACCATGTGCCCCTGGGAGGGCGTGGCCTAATTAATCCACAGCGTCCAATAGAAATCTTATAAAGAGAAAAAAAATCAGCTCCAAACCATACTATGAAGTAAAATTTTGGATACATATGGACCTTGACAGGATACACAAAAAAGTCTTCTGGAGATATGGTCCAAACCCAACAGGAAGTCGTCCATTTTGGATCAAAGACGGCATTTTTTCTTTTTTAAATTTATTATATCTGCTCAAACTCCTCCTACAGCTTTTGACATACCAATGTCAGAATCACTAAGCATAGTCTTGAGGCATTGAAGGTCAATAGTTATCAAAATTGCTTTCTTACGTCAAAGCATGTGGGCATTTTTGATAAACTTTGGAATAAAAAGTTTCTCTGCCTGTAGATAATTGTATCGCTGCTGTCTAACTACAAAAAAGGGGTGGAGTTTGCTGTTAAACTCCACCCCTTTCCACCACCGAAAGGGGTGTAGTGGAACTATGCGCCCTGCACGGTGGTAGGGTGTGAAATGTCTCATTCATATGGAAGCAAATATGTGTCACCAGGTTTTGAATAAAAAAATGCCACTGAAATTTTAATGTTGCATATTTGGTTAATATATTCAGACTACATTTTAACCTAAAATGTTTCATTATTATGTTTACATGGCTGAAATTAAATTTATTTTAATTTCAAGTGAAAAAATCACATTGCTATTTCAGAGTGGCAAAAGTTTTAATAGCTGTTTTTCAGTTTAACTTTTTAGTGTTAAAAAATTCGGCATATAAAAAAATTCAACTTTTCAAAATTCAAGCACAATATTTTTAGTCTCCTCAGATATGAAATCGTCTCATTTCCCCATATGAGATGCATTGTCAAAAAAATTCTGCTTACAAAAGGGCAAGTTTACTTGCAGTGACATGCACACATTCACACATATTCAATGAATATTAGATTCCAACACTCAGCCAATCCAGTTACATTTTTCTCAGTCACATAACGTGACGCTTGTGCAGCGGTGCTCACATTGCAAGAAAATCAGCACCACCAAGGTGGTCCTGGAGACTAACACTAACTCCACGGTGAGTTTAATGCTTTTATATTTCTGTAATATGTTGGGGTTTTTTTTTTTTGCTCATGAAGTTTGGTACTTTATCTTAGAGCCTGATTTAAAACATTGGTCTGGGTAGCTGTTATCATACAACATGCAGTGTTGGTATACTACTTCTTTCTATCTGCTCCACCCCCACCTGTTTTATTTCAAAAAGAGGTACCACTTGTGCAAAGTCTGTCACCTCTTTGGAGAACTCATGGGTGATGATTTTCTGGGTTGTTTGTTGTTTTAGGAGAGTCTGAGACAGGCAGTTTCAATAGTTATAATTTTCCAGGAGAGCATAACACTAATGTAGTAAGCAAACATGACTGCCTTGCCTGCTTCAATGGGAGGGTTAGCATATTTGTTTGTTTTTAAGTCAGGATGATGAGGTTCAGTCAACCAGGCACCTAGCTTATTAATATCGTCCAAAAGACATGGGTGGAGTAAGAAGTGACGTCAACAACCAGGATGGCAGGTTTAATAAAATGTAGCCACAATGCAGAATGTTGGGAGGTGTCTGCTGATTTTTTTAAATTAAATATTTTAGGCTACAGATACAAAGTGGAAAGAGTGGAAATTTTCTGCCGCAAACCGAAACACCAACCATCCAAGTGGGAATGACAGCTTTTATTTAAGGTACATTGTGTTTTTAAGCATGAATTATGAAGCTCTGTATTTGTTTCCTAGTATTTGACTTGTGTTGAGATGGCATGGTATTTGTTACTTTTTGTTGCTCCATCATAACATTACAATGTAAATCTTTCGGAAAATGTATTACAGTTTGGGACTAGTCTCTCTTTTATGTCAAAATTGATTTACTATCAAAAAATAAAAAAGTTACTGAACTAACTAAGACCTGTATTCTATATTACCCATTTGGTTCTAGACAAAGTATGTTTAAATTATTCAGTGCTTCTGTGAATCTGCAACCTCATTTGTCATAGATTGGTGATGTTGAAAATGGAATAAATGTTTTCTTTCTTCCAATTTTCTGTGCAATAGGTCTTTTCCTGGAATGTTTGCAAGAAGAAAAGGATTTCCTCAAACCATGTCTTTGTAAAGAAGATTAAACATAATCTGCATTTAAGCTGTTGAAATTTAGAGAAACAGTTCTTTAATTTTCTGGTTGTCTTTACTCAAATAATGTATAGGTAAATGTTGAACTAAACACAGAAAACTTGTAACATGAGAAACAATGTTCAGAGGAGATGCTGCCTTTACACTGTTTGCTCTGATTCATGGTTATAGGCAGTAGAAAATATGCAATGAAATGGGTTTTTTAGCCAACATTTTATTGTGTACGTTTACATGAGTTGGAAATGTTTTTAGTCCATTTGAAAATAAATGTAACAACTCAAAGTAAAAACTCTATTTATTATAATAATGTCAGTTCTAAAAAATGTACCATTTTACCTCTTAGATACTTTCTTGTAATCTGAAAACTTTTGGAAAATTTTAAATTGCCCACAGCCATCACCGCCTACAATGATTCTATAAAGAATTTTAATTAAAGAGTTACAACATTTAATTTCTCTTTGGGATCAATATAGTTTTACTGAATTGAATTGTACTTAATCTAAGATCAGAATTTTCATTTACGTTCAAGTTGCAAATCTGGACAACTTCTTTGACAGAATACAAAGGTGTTCACAAAACTGAACTGCAGCAGTGAAAATGTCACAGCCAAAAAAACAAAAACAAGAAAAACATGGGATGTGGCTCTCAGGTTATTTGCATTCCTTAAAGCAGTATGTAATTCAGAACTGACACTTGAGTCGTCCCGAAGAGGAAGCCCAATGTCTTCCCATTTGATTTCTGGAATCTGTACACCCTGGAAAACTCAAAATTTACTTAGTCAAATACCTTGAATTATGGAGTAATAAACGGAGGCTTCATGCATAAAAGACTGCAGATAAATTTAGAAAAGTGCTGTGCACAAAGAAATCCGGATGTATAAAGCCATGCGCATGCACGTGGCTGTGCACCTTTCCTTTTTAAATCCCAATTTGCAGGAAAAGGAGAGCAGCTGCTGGTCCCAACCATAAATACATATGTCAGTTAGTATAAATACCTGGAAATCTAACGCTACATGAAGCAGTAACCACGGAAACGTCCTTGTTTGTAGCAGTGTGCTTTCAGGGCACATGAGGTCACTTCACAAAATAAAAATAATACATTTTAAAGAAAAAAAAAAAGTCCTAATTACAAAAAATAAAAATAAAGAGATTGTGCAAATGCCTGTTTGAACATCAGAGCGTTCAGCCAGGATTCAGCCAGCGTGTCAGAAAGCCCTTTGAGTGGGGAATGTGGACGTTTATTCTAAATAGTGGGATCATGTGCATGAGTTGTACATTTACAGAATAGAGATGCTTTCTGTCCAGAAAGGTGCATTCATAAAGCGGGCCTGGCTCGACTGAAGGATAACTGCAGCTGGACCGGTACCGCACGGCTCCTTCTTTAAGTTTTGCTCAAAGCTCCAGGATGATCAGTACGGGCAACCTAAACGATAATAAACCATCAACATTTCTCAGCAGATCAATACGATCTCTGTACACACACTCCCTCTGAACCCTTCCATTGGCGATGTTCTACATCAGAGCCAAAGCGCTCAACAATTACGCAGCTCACCGTTGCACAGCTACTTATATACATGTGATTGTCTACACACCTTGATCACCTTAAAAATAATCAAATCTGACCTGTTTGGAGTTGATCTGCTGGTCCAACCTGGTTTTCTTTTTTTAGTGAGAATGAAATTACCCCATAGATGCGTTTCATGCACTTCGGCACACAGACCAATTTGTTACATCTTTGAGACAAAATCTGAGGAAAAGTACTATTTACGTTTGACTTTTCACATCCTTTTATTGTTTTCTTTATTTTGTGTGCTTGTTAGGTTATTGTCTGAAGATAAACCTGGTTCAGTTTCATCGTTTTAAGTTTAAACAATAAAATATCAATGTCATGAATAAAATATTGGGTTTGATGCTTCTTGGTCTAAATAACTGAACGTAGTCACATTTCAGTGTATTTAGGTGAGTTTCAACACTTTGTGGTTTGATGTTCACAGAAAAGGTTCGCGCAGCTGCTGCACATTTTCACGCCAGGGAAAAAGTGTGTATACATTTACGCAAACTTTGAAGCAAAGTTCATATTTTTACATGCCAATTTGTGCGTAAAATATGGCACTGTACATTTTTTGTGCATGCGCAGGCTTTATACATAAGTCTCCAGATGTATGGTTAAAAACTGAATATCATGTTGATGACCACATAAAGCTATAAACTATCACTACTGTTTTTAAAAAAATGTGTTATAAATATTAAAACTTTTAATATATATTTTTAGACCTTTGATTGGTACTTTCCATTTATGAAGCTGCTTCCTCCATTCCCATTAACCATAAACATGAGTTGTGCAACCTCCATGTCTTTAAACAAATGTATCAGTCAAGGTGCTTAAAAACACCACAGATTTGGGATTGGAAAAATAGCGGAAACAGAAAAAATGGTTATATTATATAAACATGGTAAGAGTTAATAAATGAATAAACACAGACTAAAAATAGGCCGTCTTTGCTCTAAGGAGAGACTAGGGATTTGTTTATGGCAGGCCGGCTGTAAAATAATTTTGATGTTATGGTAAAATTGTTATATGGTTTATGGTGACATGAATTTACCTTAATATAAGCCATTTTGTGCACCAGACACTTCTAAAATAAGTATGCCAATAAAGTGAACAAACTGGGAAATGTAAAAAAAACAAAAAACATAGTCGCTCTTAGTAAACAGGTTAGTAAACATAACCTGTTTACTAAATCAAGCTGCAAGATACTGTATGAAAAACAATATTACATAAAAATAAAAGTATTAAACTTACCGTTGAGTTGGTGTTAGCTTCCCGGACTGCCTCTGTGATAGTTTTCCTTCAATGTGGTCTCCTCCACATAAGCATAAAACGTCAGGTCATGTGACTAGAAACACGTGACTAAGAAACGCGTAACTGGATGACTGGGTGTTGGAATCTGACATTCATTGCTAGTGTATGTGACCGCAAGTAACCTTCCCTTTTTTATTTATTTTACACTAAATTTTGAGATGCTGAATTTCAGACAGCAAAATTGAACCAGTTGATCTGAGGAGATTGAAAGTATTGCGTTTGACTTTTGACTTTTTAAGACTGAAAAGTTGATTTCTTTGAAATAGAAATGTGAAATTTTAGCTTGAAGTGGAAATAAATTAAATTTATACCAATGTGAAAATAATAACAATGAAAAATGCTTCAGGTTAAAAATGTATTCTGGATGTACAGTATGTGACCACTGAAATGTCCACTATGCTTATTGTGAATTATTTGTAGAAAAATAAGATTTTTTTTTTTTTTTTTTGCATGATTACAAATCCACAGATGGAGTCAAATCCTCCAAATTGCGGCATCTGAGCAACTAAAAACAGTCCTCAGCTTATTTTTGTTACACAGATATAGGTGTTAAAATGGTTTTACTAGGATCAAGTCAAACGTTAACTTGAACCTAGTGACAGGGTATCAATTCAATCTAAGGCCAGTTTTATATTTCTGCGGGAAAGAGTAAAATGATGTTGAGCCCTTAATTCATATCTAATATACAAAAAATGCTTTAGCTTTACCCCCATGCCATCGCCAATCCCCGTAATAATATATTTTGTGTAGAATCTTAATTATTCAGCAATGTGAGCTGTCAGTATTGCCACAGGAATTGTGGAATAGAATTCATGTGCCATGAATTAAGAAATAAAAAGAAAAGCATAATGAATAGATGGCATTTTGTGAAGCGCTGACTACAGTCTCTGTAAGGAAGTCTGTTTACATGTGTAGTTAGAGCCAGGAGTGGTGGGATTGTGATGCAATGCGCTCTAGTGACAAGGACTACTTTCATAAGTTCATAATCATAACGTTTAGCCATTGTTTATGTCCAGATTTACTGAATCTTGCTTTGTCTGGTGCAGAATTATGATGCATGTCTAACGTTAATGACTTAAAAGTCAGATAAAATGTGACGTGAACATTCAGACTGCAGATTCTTCAAAAACAATTGTATGCACATCTCATTTAGTACCAGTACCAGCAGTGGCACTGCTATATGTGGAGGTGGAAACCTCCAACCTTTTTTGGAGGTTGAAACCTTTTTTTTGAAAACATAAAAATTGATACGTTAAGACCGACATAAAAGTCAGATATGGGTCTCATATGGGCAATAAAAGTGGATTTGCCTGCTCTGTAAATATAACCTTGGGTGCACCAGGGATTTCAGGAATGAAATAGACTTCTTAATTCTGCTTCAGAATTTAGAAACAGATTTTCTAAATTTGTTTGCAAATTATTGTATCAAGTTTACTGATTATTAATTCCAGTTTGCTGATTATTTTATTGAGGCTACCATTTCTGAAACTGAATGTTTAAGTTAAAATTATTTTCAAATAATCATTGCGACTTTTTTTTCAATATGACAGGGCCTGAATTATGTATGCTGTTTTCAGTTTTTTTATACATTCAAAGATGGGCTTTGTTTTGTGTTCTGCAGGATAAGAACAAACTGATGGATGCTTTGAAGCATGCCTCCAACATGCTAGGTGAACTGAGAACATCCATGCTCTCTCCAAAAAGCTACTATGAGTTATGTATCCTTTACATTTGTATTTATGTTGGTCTTTTTCTAGTCTCATGTCTTACCTCCTGTGTCATTGGAAAAACAGTTGAAGTACAGCAGAAAAATATAATTTTCAGAGATGGGTATTGATTTTTCTCATTTTGTTCCCCTCATTTAACTACATGTACATATTTCTGGGTCCCAACAGGCTCCTGTAGAAACATTCTATTACCATCAGCACTTTATATATTCATCTATTTAACAGGGACAGTGCATATAAACATAACAAATGAAAGTTTGTTACTGATGATCTGCAACAATAGTATAGAGCTACAGATAATTTGCAACTTCATTAGCTGGTTGGGCAATTCTTTAAAATAGGCTTACATAAATTCATATAACAAACAGTATATAAATGCATACATTTATTTACCATATTTTCCGCACTATAAGGCGCACCGGATTATAAGGCGCACCTTCAATAAATGGCCTATTTTAAAACTTTTTTCATATATAAGGCGCACCGCATTATAAGGCGCATAGAATAGACGCTACAGTAGAGGCTGGAGTTACGTTATGCA
>CAEFZX010003740.1:0-40365 GCA_903066825.1 Alfaro cultratus | reverse complement strand
GGAAGAGTAAAATTCTGGCCTGATGAGTAAAAATATAAGGGATCAGATCAGAGAGCAAACTAGGAATCCAAGAAAAAGAGAATTCCTGAGGAATTTTAGTTTTTCAGGAGGCAAATCAAAACTCAAAGAATACTGTCTGCCCCAACAAGCACTGCAGTCTGAATACACTAAAACAAATATCTATTGACAAATCAGTCGATGACAAAAGAAAACAGTCACTGACAGTCAGCATATACCTGGATTGGCTGCAAATAATTTTAATAACTAAAAAAGATTAGTTAAATAGTATTTACTTGACTCTCCTGTTAAAAAAAACATGAGTTTGACAAAACCTTTGTGACAATATTGCTTTTACTAAATTTTTTAAGTATGTCTATCTGAGTGACAAGGCTGCCACAGTTTCAACAGCAGATGTCACTAGTGAGAAATGAACCACCGAGTCATGAACCTTTGGGTGAAGCAATGAGCTGGGAAGCTTCATTGGTTCACAAAGTTTCATTTGGCCATCATTACAAGGAGCTACTGGTGGGTAAAACTGAGCAAATGTTTGTGGATAATCTGTTAAGTGTGGAGTGCTAATATGAAGTGACTCACCTGTCTTTTCTGTGTCCTCTCCAGGGTGTTTGGACAAATACTGGCCCAGGGGTCCAGACACCATTTGTAGGTTCTGGGAGAGGCCATTGAAAAGTGTGTGTGTGGGGGGGATTTTTTGGTGTTTCATTATGATGTAATGATAAAACATTTATAAAAAGTAAGTGGAAATGTTTGCATTTGGTAAAAGGTATTTTATATAAATAGGTGGAGATTGGTGATTTGAGATCCCCTGAAATTTAAAGGTGGTTTGATCCATCACAGCTGGGACTATTTAAGGCTGCAGTTTCACCTGTGAAACTGTTCTTGATGCTGTGAGAAGAATAAACCACTGCTGTTTCCACCTGACTCTGCTTCAACCTTTCATCCTCACCATAAAATCCAGCGGCAAAAGGCCGCCTTGTTACACAGCTGAACTGTGTTTCTGCTGCCTACACACACACAGTCACTGCCTTGAAGGAAAACGCTGCTGCCCCTGCTAATGTTTGCCTATGACACATAGGAACAGCATTGTTCAGTTCAAAGTTTTCGTATCTGTACTCTCCACTTATGAACACAGTTGTTTAAAAGTGTTCATGCAGAGTAGAGGCGGTTCTAGTCCACGTTTAGAAGGGCAGACAGGGTGCAGCCAGAAATGTTTTCATGGGGGCACAGAACGAGATAATGAAACAAAAAACATATAGTCATATAAGACTATATTTCATTGTTTGATATATAAAGTGAGCCATGGATCACTAAAGGCCATTTCAGCTCCAGAGCAGCATGTTGCAGAACCCTGATCTGATCTGACAGAAGAAATCTGTGATGTCTAAATACAGCTGCAGCTAAAACTTTCAGCTTTAATTCATTATTCAAGTAAATGTGAAGGTAAAGATGAAAGTGTCAAAGGCCTTTTGCTTTTGTTCTATGCATGATCTGCATATCATTTGCTGACCTGTATGTGGCTGTTTACTGAAATGGTCGTCTTAATTTGAACAGATGAACATGACCCATTGAGGTACCTGGGAATTTTACCAAGGGGTGAACCAAGTTTGTGAATATTCACACTTCCCTTCCTGACATCTTGATTGATTAATTTTTTTCATGATTTCACGCAACAAAGTGTTGTGTTTGTATTAGCATATTTAGAGCCATAATTTATCAGAAAGGAATTAGTCAATCAAATGTTTACAAAGTTATGGCATCACCATCTGGCTTACTCAAACTGTTTGAAGGGACTGTACTCTTAGTGTTTACTTCAGAATCTGAGGAAAGTAATACAATCATTTCCACATAACTTTTTCACTTTAGCTTTTAGCAAATCGAAACATGTTAAGAAATTCTAACTCTCTCAAAATGGGATAAGTTCAGCCTGCTAATTGCAGGGGTGAAGTTTAGCAGCACAGTGCTTTACTATCTGCAGACAACTAAAAAAATACAATTACAGATATAATTGAAATCTCAGTCTGTAAACAGTTTATGTAATTACATAGAATGTTATCAAAAATGGTTTTGATGGTCCAAGAATGTTGAACCTAAAGTGTACTTTGAATGAATTTGGTAAATATGATGAGTTCTTCGTTGTTGCTGTCTGTTCACAAATTTTTATTCTCAAATAAACTAATATTGCATGGTTGATGATAAAATCCAATCAACATTTCTTCTATGGTTGCAAATCCTCTGTAAACTAAAGTTTTAGGTGCAGAGCCTGAAATGTCTCTTTTTCTGCTGAATCAGACGTTCTGCTTGCTGGTCGTGATGGATTCTCAGTCATTAACATCCTCACAGCTCAGAAGTGGTTGCTGACCAGAATCAGAGAACACTGTTCTATCTGTTGAGGCTCAGCCATCCTCCACTTCACCTACATGTACATCTCAGTCAGTGTATTCAATGTGTAATGAAACTTTTTACTAGATGAGTTTAATTCTCTGAAATGAGTAACAAAAATATTGGACATTTTAATTACATTTTTCATTTTTTACATGTACCATTATATCATGTCATTGTACATTACTACAACACTTTAAAAAGAACAGACCATATTTTCACTAATATATATATATATTTATTAAATGAAACATCTACATTAAAGCAAATTATAGTAAACTTTATCATTGTCTTCCTAATGTCATATGCGGAAAGCAAAGTAAAGACTCTGTGGCTTCTCTTTCCATTAGTTTGTGTTTTTCTCCTTTTTTTCTCTGTTTCTGGCTCTAAGGTGTCTGATTTCCTCTTCCTGTGTGCTTTTTACTGTTATACATTCTGTTCTCCTTTTCATGGATCTGCTTTTCTCTGTCCATTGTCCGTTCACCTTTAGCCTCATCTTCCTTGCTGTCACCAAGAATAGAAAGCATGGAATTGTTCCTCTTTGGTGTATGTCTGTGGTTTTTTGCCTCACCTCTAGCTGGATTTTTACAATGACATAAAATCATGTAAACTCTCTTTTGTCTTTACTGTAAGATACACACTAAATATGGGGAAAAGCTGCTAGATAATCATTTTCTATACTCATGTTCTTTTGTTTTCAAACAAGTCTGTACATCAGTAAGATGTGTAGCTGCCTGTTTCTCTTCTTACAGAGATCTAAATGATCAGTCATGTTTGCCTGTATCTGCTGAACTGTTTCCTCTGTTTCTAATTGGACTCGTCAGTGTCTGCTGTGTCAGAAGAAATATTGTTTCATCGATTATGTTGCCAAACAGCACCAGAGCAGCTGTCACATATAAAACATAAACTCACGCCTGAACATCTTCATGAGCATGGCAGAGATTCCCAATCACCACTGAGCACCACAGAGCTGACTACATATCAATATTTGTATATAACAAGGCTTCGCCGTTCAGAGTAACAACCAAACACTTCTCACAGACTCTCAAAGAACCGGCCGGCTGTTATTCCATGGAGTGGTCCTCAGCAGCAGTTCTTCCTGATGAATGCAGCTGCATCATTTGGACGTGGTGTGGGGATCTAAGGAAAATGAACAAGTGCACGACAACTGGAGGAAGAGTTAGAATCTACAGCAGAATACAAAGAACCCAGTAGCGATCCAAAACATTCATCATGATGTCCTGATTTTGGAATTGGTGCGTTATGAGTGTGTTATGAGTTTGTTTGTTAAGAGTAGTAAACAGTTTGCAGCTGTCACTACTGGCTGCAGATCCTGTCAGACGGCTGTGAATGTGGCGACGAGTCTTCACCTCATCATCATCCTCAGGGACAGAGTGAGACTCCGAGAGTCTGCTGTCTCGTACGAAAGAGCTTTATGTTTAAATCCCTATATTTTGATTTATTTTTGAACATATGTGTTTTTAAACGAAGCCCTGTCAAACGTGAACTACTTCCACCTCTGGGACTCAGTAAAGTTTACCTCCCATAGGGTTTTTCTCTTGTCCTTTTGTTTGAAATTCCACTTTCTCTTTCGTCTCAGATTTCACCCTGGTATATATGGGCTTCTGTCTCTGGTTGCTTGGATCCCCCCAGCAATAACCTGCCTGCTCTCTGCCCCCTGCAGAACCTCCTGGTGGAAGCCAGGCTTCCCTCTGGTGCCTCACCCACAGTAGCTGCCCTCTCCAGGGTCTCACATCTCTGGAAACCTGTTAGCACCAGAAACCAAACCTCCACTCCTCACCAAGTCTTTTCTAACCATCCCCATGTTCACTTTCAGACATTTTCTGCAGATTTTGACTTTTGGACTGTGTTCTCATATCATTATGTCAATTATATTTAAACCACTTATATGTTTTCATCTTGTGTCTCCCAAGTTTTCTTTCTCTGTGGTTCAGGAAGTTAAATAAAAACAAGACTGAAAACAGGACAGTTCTTTTATATAATCCATTCTGTTCATGACCTTTTAAGAATCACCTGGTTCAGGTAGAAAAAGACACCCAGACTGTATTTTCTCAATGTATGTGATGAAATCCTCATATTTTTTTTTTTTTTCCTGTTATAGGTCAACAGCTAAATGAGCGGAACGAAACCAAAGAGCTTGTGATGTTGCTGACTGAAGATGGTCAGAGGGTGCCATTATCCACAGGCAAATGAACTTGTATCCCTGTTGGTGAAATTAGCAGCATGCTGCATAGTCATTGACAAGGTGGTTGACTCAGCTAATTAACCAGCTAAAACCAGCATGTTGATGAGAACACAGCAGCAACAAGGACACAATAAACACATTACCACTGAAACCTTGTTCACGTTAACCAGACATTTTAGAAAGCTGCTATTTTTTAAGCAGCTTTTGTAAAGTTATTACAGTCAGGCTTTAATAACTTTTTACACTTCCAACTGATATTTATAATTAGAATTTATTTGAAGCAGTAGACAGAATCTGTGCATTAAGTTTAAAGCAGGATGTAAAAACGCCATCTTATAATATTCAAGGAAGTGCTGGAGTTGATGAACGGTGATAACTGTTTCTACAGCGCCTGTAAATAGTAGTTAGGGCTTTTTATGTTTTACTCTATTGCATTTACAAATCACTCATGATCAAAGTTAATATTTTTGACAAGAAAAATAAAAAAGAACCCCATGATTTCTTCAAAATAATAACTATGGAATAATATGTAACATGAACAAAGTGCATAAATATTATAGTCACCCCCTTCCACTCAGCGTTTAGTATTTTCACCTCTGGTTGCCATTGTAGCAGGAAGTGCACATGAATGGTTCTCAGTCAGGCTCTTTTAGATGTGAACAGGTGTGGGTTTTGACTGGGCCACTCCATAACTCCACACTTGTTTTCTTCAAATCATCTCTGTATCTTCAGCTGGATGCTTTGAGTCGTTCAAATAGTATCCAGAAATTCTGATGAACCAGTGAATGAACCTGCCAGCTGTCTTTATCCTCCAGTCAATGGAGACACATTCACTGCAATCAGCTGATCTCCGTCTCACTCATTGTGAGACTAGTAGCACTAACTGGATGGACTCCTGTTGAATTAAGTCTGACACTCTAAGGGGGGTGAATGTTATTGTATTATCACTTCTTTTATGTTAACCGTTTTCAGTGAATTATTTTGTATTTTGTCAATTTCAAGTTAAAGAGTTGTTTTGTCAAACTTTGTTAAGCATGAATAAGTTGGAAAAGCAGCAAAAGAGTAAAATATCCAAGTGGGTGAAACTTTTTATACTTTCGTTGTCACACATTTTCAGCTCTGCTTACAAATCCCCTTTTGGACTGAAATTGACATGTTCAGATTCAACCTTCTGACCCACATGCAGAATCAGAGTTCAAATAAGGAAATGGTTTTATTTTCAAAGAAACAACTGACGGATTTTGAGCTTTCTGGAGGATGGAAAGGGTCACATAATCGGCGGCGTCTGGAACTAGAGTGGAGTTAATGGTGGTCTGAAATGAGTTGATCACGGATGAAATAAGAGAGCGCTTACTTTAGAACAATTCAGAGTTAGCCGTGGAGGAAAAGATGGCCAGGCTCCTGTGTGGAGAATGGTTGATGGTGATTCCTTAGACCAGTGCAAGGAGGGTGATGACACAGAGAGACAGGGGTCTGATGGAGCAAGGTGGAGAAATGAGGAACGGCAGAGCAGGCAAGCAGGTAACTTGCATGTAGGATCCACTTGATTAGAAACAGCGGAACTTATTCTTCTTGAAAAGCCAATGAGACAAACCAAGAGGCAGCAAACACAAGGACAATAAAAGGTATGGCAAATGCACAGGAGATAGTCAAAAGCTTGTAACAGGTAACTACAAGAGGAGGCCAGAGAGACTACTGGTAAGTATTAATCATCCAGCACTGAGTGAAGGCTCTGCCGCTCTTTTATTCCCAGTATTCTGATTAGGCTGATGAGCTCCACCTCTGCTGGCTGCCCAGGTTCTCCTCCAAGATCTTCACTGGAAAAGATGCATCACTCGCACTCACACAGACATACATTTTTGACCTATCATTCAGAATAGCATGTCTGTATGCTTTGTGTGTATGTGTGTGTGTGATATTTTAGTAGTGCATATGTGCAATTTTAGTCTTGATTGCGTGTGAGAGAAAAAAATGCATGTGCATGCAATATTTTATTAGTTTACATGTGCAATCTTCTTTTATGTATGTGTGTGAGAAAGAAAAATTGTATGCGCGTGTGATATTTTAATAGTGAATATGTGCAATTTTAGTATTTTGTATGTGTGAGAGAAAAATTGTATGTGTGTGTGACATTTTAATAGTATGTATGTGCAATTTTAATAATTTGTGTGTGTGTATGAGTCTTTAGTAGTGTGTGCGAGACAAACGCATAGTTTTGTCCTAAATGGCCCCTCATAAGTTTCCCTTTGCTCAAATCTTCCATTAGACTTTTTAGATTTGCAGGCAAAATATTTGTTTTAGTTGTCATAAGTATTTATTTTTTTTTTTCAGTTTAGCTGAATGTAATATTAACGTCCATTAGAAGATATTTTGTTTCTGTTGTAATTATATCTTCATATAATTGCATATTTTCTGTTTGTTTAGCCTTGTTATATTTTATGTTTTTACCAGTTAAAAGGCACTAATATAAATATCCAGTGTATGAATTATACACAATGACTTTAAGAAACTGGATAGGATCAGCATTGGCTGAATGTAAATGAACTGAAAAATGTTATGTTACCAAAAGTGGTTGCAAGTTTGATCTCCAACAAATATTTTCTTTGTTCCACTGAGTGCATATTTAGCCTTTGCACTGTAAAAGCTCAGGCGTTGTAATTACATGGACTACAACTGTAGGAACTCACCTTTGTTCTCAGTGGTCTGTGTTTTTCTGCAGAGGTGTTGAAACCCTGTTTTTGGCTGAACCTCATTTAACCCTGATTTTCATAAAAGGATTGTATTTGGCAAGATTGTAAGCTTGTGAGTAGACAAACATGCATTTTGATCCCTGGGAGTAGAGGGCAGACAACAGACATAGGCTGACTGCAGACATTCTGCTTGTTGGTTGCATTAAAAATCGTTGATGCCTCAAAATAGCATAATATTTCACTGCAGTTGATTTGACTTGATGTTTATCACATGCTGTGGTGTAGAACTCCTGGCTTCTAATTGTAACACATGTTCAAATAATCACTTATGGATAAAATGCTTTATCATTTCATCCAAGAAAGATGTCATATGATAGCTTAATCAGCTCTGTGCAGTATCCACTGCAAACAGTTTGCAGTCCAGTTCTCCAGAGTCCTGCTAATCACCTGGTTCAGGTGTATTGAAGCACAAGATATATTCAAATAAAGAAACAAATGATCTTCTCTATTTGGAGAAAGCACTTTTAGCTCATCTTAGTAAGAACACCATATTATCCCACCGGTCACAATTGTGACAGATCATAAAACACACTTTTTCATATATTTTTTCCAAATTTTTTAAAATTATTTTCCCTCGATTAGTTCAAAGGGCTATAAGAAAATAATCTGCTTTGAATATTTTCATGTCTCGAAAAAATGTGGGTTTAAATGGGATGCCTTGTGAACCCTTATTGACTGCACATGAATCAAGACAAAAGAAAACATGTGCAGAGCTCATTGAACAGGATTTTTATTTTATTTTTTTTTTTCAATCTGGTGTTCATTTTTTCAAATCTTTTTCGTTTCATCGTGGATAATTGCCCTTGTGATCCTTATTAAAAACACCACTGGTTCTGTTAGTAATCAGACCTGGGTGTGGTTCTTAGGATTTGACCCAAAAAGTATTTTAATCACATGTAAGATAAGGATATCTTTTCTGATCTGAAACATTTAAGTGGGGAAAACATTTAAATCAGACAAAATCTGTGTTTGGAGAAATACATTTCCATACTGTATACATAAAATGTGCTCATGTGGTTTAAATAGCAAAAAGGAGGAGACTAATTTTCAAACACTTTTTTCCTTAAATAATTATACATGATGAGGAAAAAGTCTGAAATGTTTTACTGAATTCATATTCAAGCTTAATGAGAAAATGGATGATATTGAAAACTGTCAACCTCTGATAGCTTATCTGGTTTATTTTTGTTTCGTTTCTTCCAAATAAGAAAACAAGATGCTGTTACTACTTGAAGTAACACTTTGGATTGTCAGCAAAAATATTGCAATGACACTTTGGTCATTAATTTCCCTGTGTTTTAGCTTGTGTTATAAGACCCTGGTTGCATCATCTCACAACAGGCTCTTACCCATAACTGCACATTTTCCTTTTAGTAAGTGAATGCTTTTTTGTCCTTGATGGCAGTCGAGCACACCAGCAAGAAATTAATATTTTATTTTTTTAACACCTTGTGAGGGTGTACAAAATCTAATTTGCAGCTTCTCTGAAAACCAAATCTTTTTATTTTAAACATAGGGGCAACCTACAAAATCTGAAAAGAATTACAAAGATAGAGAGAGCTGAAAACACTGGATTTGTTTTCACATCCCATGTCAAGGCTGTCAAATCACTCATGCCCAGCCATCCCTGTAAAAACAAACAACAGAAAATTGTATTCATTGCCTAGGTATAATAATTTTTCTCATAGTGGATTCATTTCATAGACTTACCAATGGAAAACTCAAATACTTTGGCATAAAATTCAAGGCTTGTAGGAGCTGTTAAGTTCAGAGACTGTTTGGCCATGCAGAGTAAATGCTATATGTTGGAAAAGACTGGCTGATGAAATGAAAGGATGGAAAGCATAATGAGTGTGGTTGGTCCTATAAAAGTTCTGAGCATTGATTTATTGTGTTCATATCAGCTAATGGTGAGAACCATCCATTTAGGACAGTGGATTGTTATATTTATCATCATAAAAGTCTCAAAATATTTTTTCAAATGTGAAGTTAGTGAAAGGGAAACAGGTAAATGAACTTTTTACAAACTGACAAAACCAACAGAATAAACCTGGTGTGTGTGTGTGTGTGTGTGCGTGTGTGCGTGTGTGTGTGTGTGTGTGTGTGTGTGTGTAGGTGTGTGTGTGTGTGTGTAAATGCAGCCCAGACTTAGCAGTTAAATTGCCCTAGCTATTTGCTAGCTTTAGCACTGTGAGACTACTGGCTAAGTATCACTTAGCCATCCTCATACAAATTGTTCTCATCAATTTTGACTTTAAAATTAGCATCAAACATAAATAAATAAATGAACAGCTGGTGTTGAACCATCAGCAGGTCAGTGGATGATCCATCCTGCACCTTCTCCACAGCCCTGGAATGTATGCCAGGAACTTGTTTGAGGATTTTGGCTAGGCCTTTATCACCATCAACTCAGACAACTTCCACAGCAGCTTCCTGACTAACAGGCAGCAGGTCAGGCACAAGGACCATCACCACCTCTTCATCATAGGGTAACACATCGCTATCAAAACTGGAAAGCATAACCCAAAGTTATATTGTATCTGTCACAATCACATTTCTTGTCTCGGTTTGTTTAGTGCATGCATGGCTCTAGGAACCCAGCGATGTTCTAAATGTTTCATCTGCTTTGCAAGAAACTGAGGCTGTCAGACACAAAGCCTCAGAAATCTGATGAGAGCGGCAGCGTGAGCTAGCAGAACCACCTGAGAGGGAAATGTGCTAAATTTGCCACTGCTGGTTTGATAACGAGCCTAAAGGCTTTACAAAGTGTGAGCTGAGCTTTTTTTTCCTTTGAGCTAAACTTGACAAAAGTGATCTAGTGTGCTTAAATGTTTCATTACCTGACAGACTTCTGAGCTATATGGGTCTTGAAAACAAAACTTTCTAGCATCACTAAAGAAGAGGTATTTTACTAACTTCTGTAAATCTCTGTCTCCGCTCAACATTCTGCCTGAGCGCAGACATCCTGTGCAGGACTGGCAGGCGGCTCACTTCAGCACAAATTTTTAGTATTCTATTTTCAGGTCTCATGCTAGATCAAAGGGACATTAGACTCAGAGTCACACTATACAAAAATGTTTGCAGAGTGGACATTTTTTAGACCATGTTTAACAAATTGAAGAACTTTAATTTGACAATCCACATGTCCAAAAGTCCAAAGTTTTCTTTTTGATAAAGTTTATAGTTAGACTGGTTATCCTGAACTATTTATGTTGCTATAGGGTTAGCCTAATGCAGCATATCTCTTGCAACGTTCTCCTACTACTTTTTAATTTTGCATTATTAACTTTATGTTCCCTTTATGATTTTTCTCTTTATATAAGGTAAATTTGTTCTGTTCAGCTGTGACATCTTCCTAGAGGCAGGCAAGACATGCGACAAATGTTAACAGGCCAGGAATCGAACTTGCGACTACCACCACGAGGACTAATGTGGTAGTCGTGCTTTGCCCCGGTGTCACCACAGCACCGTGGTCTTAGCGCTGTTAATCAACCTCGTGTACTTGATGCTCAATATGCTAATGGTTTCTGTACATCTCAGGTTTTCAGGGAGTTATTTCCAGAGCAGAGGAAAATAGAAAGCAAGTATGCGGCCTGACCTTGTTTCGTTCTGGTCCTGCAGTCATTGAGTTATCACTGATTCAGTGATCACCTGACACAAAGTAATCCCTGTTGGCCAGTTTGGATATGGACATCTACATTTGGTTCATTTCAAAGAGCTTTGATCACTGCAGTTTTCTGGGCTTGCTACACACTATGAGGAGAACTGTTAAGGAGGAAGGTTCAACTCTAATAGGTCTTGACCATGGAGGGACCAACACCTTAAAACACTCAAGAGACTACCATATTTGATCATCTCTTTGCCATGGTATTATTGAATACATGATATCATAAGGTTGAAAAGTTGAATGATATTAGAACATTAATTATCAATGTTAAGGAGAGGAATAGTGGAGCACACAGGCTTGGGTTTTTTGAGGATACTTTATGTTGAAAGAAAAGGCCTTGAAGCAGGTTGGATGATGAACTGATTGAGATAACATAAGCAAAATTAACATTTAAACTACATAAAGAAGAGAGCAATGCAAAACAATTGGATAACCAGAGGCAAGAACCCGAAAGCTGAGTTGTTGAGAGATAACTAATTAGATATGAAAGGTCCAAAAGAGTTTTCCCCCACCACTAAAGTCAAAAGATTAAATAACTTAATGAGATGAAGTTGAATATATCCCAGGCTATACTGTTTTAAATAATCTTGCATATAAGTTGCATCCTGACAAAAACACTGTCATAAGGGACATTTTAGATAAATTTGTTGTGGCAAAGCATTAAGCAACCATCTGTTGAAGACGTCTGTGCAAAAGTCCACTCTTGGAGATATTGTTACATCAGTAAACAGGGGACAATATGAGTGTGTACTCACTTAAATACTGAAACAGTGTTTAAGTGCGTAAAGTCTGTTGATTATAAATAATACTGCACCAACATTTGAAAGCCAAAGCCAGAAAACACCAGCAGTGTCATCCTTATACAGTGACAGAACCTGGTTGCCATACTAGTCTCCTTTCTGACTTGGTCATTTTTGATTGCATTCCTGTATTCATAATGGATGGTGCTGCATGTTGTGAGAAAAAGTTTTCAGTGTGTCCTCCATCAACAGCAGAACTACAGCGATATCTCAAGTTAATCTCAGAGCCTAGTGAGGAATGAGAGAGGCAGGTTACCAATTGACTTGGTTACTTTGGATTGTTCACTTACACTCACCGGCCACTTTATTACGCACACCTGTCCAACTGCTCATTAATGCAAATGTCAGCCAATCACATGGCAGCAACTGAGTTCATGCACACATGTAGACATGGCCAAGACGATCTGCTGAAGTTCAGAGTGAGCATCAGAATGGGGAAGAAAGGTGGTTTAAGTGACTTTGAACGTGGCATGTCTGTTGGTGCCGGACAGGATGGTCTGAGTATTTCAGAAACTGCTGATCTACTGGGATTTTCACAAACAATCACAGGATTCACAGAGAATAGTCCAAAAAAGATAAAATATCCAGTGAGGGGCAATTCTGTGGGAGCAAATGTCTTGTTGATGCCACAGGAGAATCCCCAGACTAGAATAGCAACAGTAACTCAAATAACCACTCGTTACAACCGAGGTATGCAGAAGAACACCTCTGAACACACAACATGTCGAACCATGAAGAGGATGGGCTACAGCAGCAGAAGACCACACCGGGCGTCACTCTTGTCAGCTAAGAACAGGAAACAAATCCTATAATTCACACAGGGTCACCTAAATTGGACAATAGAAGATTGGAAAAACGTTGCCTGGTCTGATGAGTCTCAATTTCTGCTGCAACATTCGGATGGTAGGGTAAGAATTTGGCATCAACAACATGACAGCATCCATCCTGTCTTGTATCAACGGTTCAGGCTGGTGGTGGTGGTGCAGTGATGTGGGGATATTTTCCTGGCACACTTTGGGTCCATTAGTACCAATGGAGCATCATGTCAATGTCACGGCCTACCTGAGTATTGTTGCTGACCATGTCCATCCCTTTTATGACCACAGTGCATCCATCTTCTGATGGCTACTTTCATCAGGACAATGCTCCAAGTCATAAAGCCTGAATAATCTCATACTGGTTTCTTGAACACAACAATGAGCTCACTGAACTCGAATGGCCCCACAGTCACCAGATCTTAATCCAGCAGAGAACCTTTGAGATGTGGTGGAACAGGAGATTTGTATCATGGATGTGCTGCCTACAAATCTGCAGCAACTGTGTAATGGTATCATGTCTATATGGACCAGATTCTCTGAGGAATGTTTCCAGTACCTTGCTGAATCTATGACACAGAGGATTAAAGCAGTTCTGAAGGCAAAAGTGGGTCCAACCCGGTACTAGGAAGGTAAATCTAATAAAGTGGCCGGTGACTGTATTTTTCTTAACAGCAGCAGAAAGCTTTTAGCTCAGGTGCTACCAGATATTTGTATCTACTTCCATTTATGTAGTTGTTTGTTTTTTTCTGAGTCGTCGTTTCATCTGAGCTAAACCTTCTACCTTCTTGCCACCATTTGACATAATTCCTCACATTTACCAATCTATTTATGACACTGTGACGTCTTTTTCTTTCACTCCTCCCCCACCATCAGTCTCCTCCGGCCTTTCTCCACCTCCGTGTTTGTTTAGGTGTGAGTTTTCCACCCAGCTGACAGATGTGGAGGTGCTAACCATCTCCACTTTCACACCCATCCGCTCTCATCTGCCAGGCCCTCGGGTGACACTGTGAGGCTCCGCAGCCCCAGAGGCCTGCCTGCCACAATCAGTCAACCATCAGCTATAGTGGGACTGAGACGAAGCTTTGATCTGCTGCACGCAGGAGGGCCGGTGGAGGACTGTTGGCCTTTGATTCAGTTGAGCTGGTTTTCTCAGCTGAAAGTTGAAATACAAATTATTAATCATTTTTAAAAAGAAGATTATGGTTTTGAATATATGCAGTAAGCTGCTTTACTTTCTTCCCTTAATTAACCTGCATGAGAAGGTTTAGAATGAAAAAGTTAAGCAAATAAATTCAAAATTGATTTTAATGGTGTGATTTTTTTTTTTCTTTTTTGTTAAATTGCAGAAAGAATGTTGGGAGATTAGAATGGGAGAGTGAACGTACAGTCTTTATGTAAAATTGAAACTTCAGCAATTGCAAAGGATCAAACACTGGATAAAAATGGAGGAAAGCCCTACAAGGAAGAAAACCATCCAGTCAAAACTGTCAAAGCACAACAGGAATGACAGGCATGGAAACTGGAAGGGAAATCCGACTCTGGACTAAAGGAGAGAGAGAATGCAAAGTGATTACAGAAACAGGGAGCTCAGGTCTCCACAGAGTCCTTACTGCAAGCAATGCATCTTCCCATGCAAACTCAACTGAAGAAGTACAATACATACAGTCAGTAGGCATGACTTATTGACAATTTACACCACCTTTTTATAGTTTACATTTACCCTCAACTCACAGTGATGAGATCTTTTTTTTTTCAGTTTTTTTAAGTTGGCAAACCTCATACATGTCTATCATTTGGTGACCAGGACTGAGACTTCCCTGTTATTTCTTGTGTTATGGTAACATTTAAATTAGACTTAAGGAAATGCAGAACTTAGAAACATCAATGAACATATTGGTTGAACAGAAACATGAGTTAGATGCCTAATCATAGAAGCAACTAACAGAAAATCTTTTGACTTTTGGTGACTTTCTATGTGTGTGTGTGTGTGTGTGTAGGTGTGTGTGTGTGTGTGTGTGTGTGTGTTAAATGTATTTAGATTGATGATGTGACCATTCTCCCCCTTCCTTGAAGCGCCGTGTGATTCTGGTTTTTATGCCATGTGTGACAGATGAAATTGTGCAAGCTGTGGAGCTAAAGAGAATTCTGATGAATGAAGTCTTTCTTACCCAGGTGTTTCATTTAGAATGTGAGTCAAAGCTGGTGATAGAACACTAAATGAGCTATTTTACTGCTTTTTGTCTATAGCAACATGAGTTCAAATCAGAATCTGAATTGCTCCCAATGGATCCAACTGAGGCAATAGGAAGGCTCTGAAAAGCAGCAGTGCACCCCGTCTTTGCTTGGTGTTTGAAAAGGAAGTAGAAAATGTGATAGCAACACACACCATCACTCAGATGTGAGTGAACTGTAACCACCGTTGCATCCAGTGGATATAATTAAAGGTTAATCCCTTCAATATTGTTTCCGTATCCCTCAGCATTTCCATAAATGAACTTACATTTTTCATAATTTTCTTATGTTAATAGGTTTTCAGTGTTTACAGCTCCCTTTTTAAGCTGGTATTGCTTTGGTACAAGAGAAAATATTATGGGCTTGATTGCAAGCCATAACTGGAGAACCTGGCTATACATGTGTGGTGGTAATAACAAGATAACAAGATTTCTGCCTTTTTTTGTTTTTCATGACTTAAAGTCAGAAAATCAAAAACTGATATGAAAAAAAAAAAAGCTGTTCTTTACAAAAATGCAATTTTCAGATGATTTTATTTGATGGACAGTTATGCAGTTATATCTTTTTATATATAAATGAGTTTATTTTTTTTGACAGAGCAACGTCTTATTGTTATTAATCTATGAAATAAATACTTTTCCTAAGAAGGAGATGATGGATCTCATCTCCCAGCTTGTTGTCTAAAAGACTGATATGATTCTTCAAATGATCAATTACAAATATTGGAAATGTCTCATTAGTTTTTCTCACCATTCACTTTGTGAGAAAATACATATCAATTTCCAAAAACATAAGTTTCACTACAGCTCCTTCCAGGTCAAATTACTGTCAGACCTGAAAGAAAACCTGCTAATACATGAAATCATCAATTCAAATCTGCATGTTGTATTTGCTTGCCTTGTCCTGGATGTTAAGACATTAATGACAAAGAAATAAATCTGTAGAAATCTGTAAGGGGGTCAAATACTTGTTTTTTTTTTGTTTTTTTGTTTTTTTTACAGCTCTCCTCCTTGAGTAATGGATGGAGTAACAAGGTGCTCACCATCCATTCAGTGCAGTAAGTCATCAGTGCAGTAAGTCACTATCCCAGTGATCCTCACTCAATTTGCCTGGAGACTCTTCCAGATATGTCAATACATCAGACAGCAACAAGTTTTCACCCTGCGGCATCACAGTCAACATGTCACCATGAGCAACACCTGGAAGTGGAACCCTGGTGCATGCTTTTTGTAGGATCATTTTTCTTTCATATTTTTGCTGTTTTTCCAGAGCTTTCAGATCAACAGGGAAAAACATGTCAGTTTTCAAATAGCAAGTTCAAGGAGTATTAGCACCGGTTTGTTCGCTACAATGCACAATGATAATTTTGTTGTTGTTGTTGTTGTTGGTGGTGAATCTGTCACCATGGTGATTGTCAACCCAAACACTGAGGCAAAAGGCTTCTGTTTTATCCTCTTGAAGGCCTTTCATCCTTCCATTGAAAGTTTTTTTCTCAGTTCCAGATTCTTGATGTTTTTTTCCTACACAGATGTAAAGTTCCATCCTTCTGACCTAATGTTGGCTTTAGTTTCTTTTTCTAGCTATTTTTAATTATTGTGGTATACTTGAGACCTGTCTGGATTCTCTAAGTAGAGGTCGGCTTAAATGATGGCAAAGTTTGAGTTTTCACAACAATGGTAAAGCTTTTCCTCATCACAAACTGACTTTTCAATTTTTCTTCTCCAACAAATGATCCATTTTAGTTTTGATTTAATAGAGGAATAGGTCTCAAACTAAAGATGAGCAAATTCAGATCCTGTAAAGAAAACAGGGGAATAACCCTTTATTCTGACCTAATATGGAAGCTTCAAATCACATCCCAACTTCTGCTTTATTTCTCCAGACTAAAATAAATAATATCACACTCATTTGTTTTCTCATACAGAAACAGTGTGAAAGGCTTTAGTTGCAGGAACATCCAGAAGTGATGCTGACAATAATTTCTAGATGTGAAACATGAGTGACACTCTTGACTTTGACTATAGAACCACAGTATTATTCTGCAAAGATCCAGAAATATCTTTGCAGAATAGAGATATTCTGCAAAGAGTTTCATAACTAAGTTCAAAGTTATCCAGTCCTTTACTTGCTGACTGTTTGCTTGACTCCACTCAAACGCAATTCTCTTCTTAGGCATTAATAGTAGGAGAACCCACCCGCCATGAATGTTTGACCCTTTAACTTACATGCTTGGTTTCCCTTTTTCCTACTTACGACCTAGAAGGGTAGAATGGTTACTAATGGTTACCAATTAACCCAATCACTTCCAAATACCACTAAACATGACTTGTGTTTCACCAAACTTCTGAAGTTAGGTCAACTAGAACCTTAAAACGTACAGGGAACATTTTATTCTCAACTCTGTTATTAGTTCGAAATGAGCCTTTACTCTCCCATAATTTCATAATTCTATAATTAACTTGAAGATTTGTTTCCTTTTTTTCCAATTTTTCATCTGGACACCATTTAAGCAGAGGACCAACAGCTTTTCAAAGAGGTTGTTAGATGAAATTTACTATGCCGCTGACTCCCTCTCAGCCTTTATTTATCACTTTGACACGAAATTAGATCAGAGGACACAGCCTTCCATTTATTCTGCTGCTGAAACCAACATTTTTTTAGCTGTGTTTGGTAGGTGGAGATGGGGTGAAAGTAGTGAAGTGTAATTACTCTTTAAAAAGGCAGATTCCTGCACCCAAAGCCATCTGACAAGAACTCACACCTGTTCAAACTTTTAAAATCCATGTTCAATCAGAACAACTTTATTTTTGAAAAAGATTTAGTGATATTCACCTTTTTATTAGTATTTCGCACAACATGGCAGTTCCAAAGTTTAGAAGAAAGCATCAACAAGGTTGAAACACCAACATTCTGTGTGAGAAAGTTTAACATTCCAGGATTAGAAAAGATTCCCTTTAGAGGTGATGGAAATCTGCATACTGTTCTGCTGTGCCACACACCTGTCTGTTTCTATTCAAAACACAATGTCTTCTGGGCTTACAAAGGATATTAGTTGTCATTACTACTGACTACTATTGACTGATACTACTTTGTAATGGTAATCAAAGGTTAAATTGACAATTATATTTGGACATGTATGTCAATTCTGAATTTGAAGAAACCTAGCAGGAAAGTCTGGTTTGGTTAGGCTACAGGCAATGATGAACAAAGGTTGCAGTTTTATTCACAACATGTACCGTAAATGTCTAGTTTGAGTCATTAGAGTGGATTCATACATGGCTGGAGTGATTAAGGTGGAAGTGGGTCAGCTCATTTGAACCAGTGCTATCCTGTAAATGCATTGTGGCCAAAAGGCTATGCTGAATGGGCATAGAGTCATGAATGACTGCACACTCACAAATCTCCTTGATTCTGAGGAATTAGCTGTTCATTCCATTGATTAGACTGATAAAAATTTAGCACAAGTTCTCCTAAGAACATTGTAAAGATTTTATTTTATGCTTTCAAGGTGAATTTATCGCCATGTATTTTAATAGTTACAGCCGCCCCTGCAGTTTTTCAATTACAACTCTCGTTTAACGACACTGCAGTAAAGCGCTCCTGTGAAGTGCTTGTTAAGCATGAATTAGAGTCTTACTGTTGTTGTAAAGCCAATCCTTCAGTGACGAACTCAACAGAGAAAACAGCAGAGAGACAAAGTAAAGGACTGAAAGAATTTATCCAGACTGGAGGTCGGCAGAGAAGACTGTTCCACTGATGGTAAAGTTTGCTTCTGTCCAGTTAGAGATTGGCAATATTTTAGACAGAGTAAAGCAACCCAATCAGTAACATAAGAGAAAAGTAACAAACAGATTTTTGTGAAGTGAACTCGGATAGAAATCCTGCCAAGCAGAACTTGGTGGAAAGAATTTAAAAGTGACAAATTTGCCTCAAATTTAAAATGTAAATGTAGTAAAATTGTTAGGGTTGTCAGGAGTAATGAATGTCATGTATTTTCTAAAGAGCTATTGAAATGAAAAACTGATCTAAAACACTGTTCTATGGCATAGTTTACACTAGTTTTGATTGCTTTGGATGTGACTTAAGGCTCTCTTGTACTTCATCTGTGAAGTACAGGAGAGCCTTAAGTCTCTGGTCCAGATCAGACTATTTTGTGCAGAGCTCTGTGTGATGTGTTGTGGGATTGGTTGGACGTGTTTTAATCCTGTTTATTTAGATACAATTAAGGTCCATACAAAAAAAACGCAAGAAACAGACTGTACAAAAACAAGAACAATAAAAATTAAACTGCCAATACAAACTAAGGCGCCAGTGATTCCACAAACCAGAGAAGAACCTCACTGACCTTTGAACAGGATTGGTCAAAGAGTGAATGATGATGTTTAAAGAGTCTGATAACCTACACATACTGTACATCTGTACATAATGTTTCGAAGCACAGCAGCACAAGTTGGTACATTGGCATTTACAAACATCTGACTGGCATTATTCCATCGCGGCACCCCGAGCAGCATCCTCATACCGTCATTGTAAGTGACCTGAAATTTATTCATACTGCTTTTTCTGTAACACCTCCACAGGTGGGCAGTATACATAGGAGGACAATATACTTAAAAGAGTGCAGTTTTGACAAATGCTGAGCACATAGAGAACTTCCAAAGGAGCATATTAGCTTGTAAATATTGCATACAACGCAGCCTGTAAATGTCTCTATCATCAGACAAGTCAGCGGTGACGTAATGTCCCAAATATTTGACCTCATCAGTACCTTGGAGGACGCTAACAGACAGGGTGAAGTCAGGGAAAGATAATTTAGTATATTCTTTGCTCTTGACAATCCTGATGTTGCTCTTTTTTGCGTTATATTTAATATCATACAGTAACCTATACTGAGAGCAAACTCTTAACAGCTGCTGCATACCAGCACTGTATGGACAAAAAAATCGCAAAATCGTCAGCGTACATCAGGTGGTTGATGGTTCTATTGCCGACCCGACAGCCTACATTGACTCAGCAACTTAGATAAATCATCCATGCATCCATAGGTTAAAAAGGCAAGGAGACAAGATACTGCCTTGCCTCACACCATTACCCACATAAAATGAAGACGAATTGTAACAGCAGCTGCGTGGGGGGGGGGTATTTTTTTGTCAGGGGGATCAAGATTCCTGGCTGTGCACCTGCTGGTGAGAATACCAATCAGGGATGCCACCAGGAATCTTAATTCATTAAATGCTAGTGAAATGGAGGCAAACCGTAGTCTGTAGCTAAGCTAACTATGCTAAATGGTTGATAATCTCACACAGTCTGCCCTCCTCTCTTGGAGAAAAACTGGGTTATAAATTGACACTCTTACCTTTTTCTCTCTCTCCCACTCTCAATTTTATTTTTTTATTTTTGAAATCCTGACTTTATTATTTTTTATAGCTTTTCCCCCCTATACGGCGCCCCTGATACCAATACACTAATATTCTTAATAAATATTTCGGAACTCCTCTCTCATGTAATTTATAAAACAATTCTTCATGATTGACATCATCAAGTGCTTTTGATGCGTCTATAAAACACATAAAAATTGTGTGTCTCTTGTATAAATGTAAGATTTCCTTGAGAGCAAAAATGCACATATCGGTGCAGAGTTTTGGTTTGAAACCAAACCGATTGACTGACGTCACTGGATTCTACAACCTTCTTGTACAGTGAACACAACTCTTTGCCATGTTGCTCATTTTCACAGTTTATGTCTGAACACATAACTGCACTTTTTGGCAAAACAATGCCATTCAACAAGGTTTTAGAGAGGATGCGGAACAGATTAAGATCCTGCTCAGTCAAACTGTCCCAATTTATTTTTCCTTCTTGTGTGTCAATATTCATGGGCAAAAGGTCTTGTAAATTACCCATTTTTATAGACAAAGAGAAAGGAATATGATCAGATGTTGCAAATTCATAATTAATCCTGATGGTCTCTAAAGAGTCATGTGCATCCTCAGTGCAGATACAGTGGTCTAACCATGATGTTGTGTGCCAGACTTCACTGATGCAAGTGTAGCTGTCAACAGGCAAGAGCATTTTACTAGAGAGAATCAACTCATTAGTGGAACAAAACTCCTTTAAGTGATTGGCAAACAAGAATTTGCAATCTGTTAGCATTCATATCACCCACATTAAAAAAGCAAGTGGCTGGATTGTCCTGGATAAATAGCACAACATATGCCAGCCTATTAAGATATTCATCTTCATTCTCTGGGCTTTCATAAGGTGTATATATATTCAGTATGATGAACTTTTTATTTCCAAAACTGAACTTGAGTCCTATAGCCCAATCAAAGTCCAGTCTGATCACTTTAATCAGCCGATCGTACCTTGATATAAAATGATATTTTGCTTCAGTATTTTTTTAAAGGACTTTTGCCATACACTGTGAAGAGTTGCATACATTTTCAGAAAGTACATGAAAGGATTTTCAAATGGCTAAACAATCCTTGATTAAAATTCCATAGTTGTTATCCACAGAGGAAGCTTTCTGGAGAAGGGTGTGGCGCTCTCTCGGTGACTGTTTACCTATGTGCTTGTGGCGTGACATATACTTAAGCAGGAAGGGTGTCGCTGTGTGGCCTGTGTAGTGTGTGAATACAAATGCCTCCATTACCACATGTTGACAGTTCAGAGTCTTTAATCTATCAATAGGATTTACCAAGGTAAATACCAACATTTAACTGCTTGTTGACCATTATTGAATTCACCTATAACCACCACACTGCCAGCTTGTTTTAAATATATCATTAATGCCTGTTTGTGCCTTTTGCCACAATCTAGTGGTTGGAACCAAATGTTTGCCAAATTAAAAATGGTTTGAATACCGAATAAATGATTACATATTTATTCTGTCTGCTATCTTGATACTACTAATATCTGCTTGAGTTAAAATCAGTTATTTATTTATTATATCTTTGTAACGCATTTAATCAGTGTGCAAATAAAATGTTAATGCACTTTGGTGTCTTTGATGTTCCAGTAAGCTTACTTGTTCAAGTGAGGGAAGCCAAATTTTCCAGCATGGTTTTTTTACTAAATAGGCCTCACTGTTGCTTTCCTTTCTCTGCCCATCAGAAAACGGAACACCATGACTTATGCTAAAGGGAAGTTCAATTTTCTCATAACTCATATAATCCAAGGATTTCCGTAGAGTCGTTGTGGATGAGGATGCTGTGGACAGAAATCATCTCCAGTAACAGTCAGTCTTGCAGCAAATGTGTAGAGGCCTCTGACAGAAGCCTGCTGCTGTGCTGACTGCTAACAGTTTAGCTTCCAGACTGCAGAGACAATACTTCCCAGCAACATGTGCTGGACGACATCATCAAGCTCTACTAATCCACTTTAAACTCTGTCTGACTGCATGGTTAGAAGGCCGGACAGAGAAATGTTGGAGTTGGGGACATGATCGACGGAAAAGCTGGTTTTAACCTCCTCCTTCCCTCTCTATTTGTTTCTACTCTGTATCCAGGAAGCCTCCTTTTCAACTCTGTCCTAGTTCAAGTATTATTTGAGCTTTTGAGATGCTAATCAGCTGCTTCCAGCTTCCTAAGAATTGTTACTTTTGGACAAAATTAAGAGTAAAAAAGCCAACAGCAAAACTGGAGACAAATTGTTCAGACATGCTGCTCCAAAATGCTGCCTCAATTCTAGAAAAGGAGTACTTACAATTTAAAAGAATGCAATTAAATGAAGTTGATTTTTTTGTTTGTTTGATTTGGCAAAGCATCCCATCAGTTCTGTCCTGCTTTGCAGGAATCTCCATTTTTCTTTGTGCTTCCACTGAACAAAGTGAATCAAGGACGTTGTGAATATGGGAAAGACTCAGCGAATACATTTCTCCTATTCAAGCCTCAGGCAAGGCCTCAGGCTGAGGAGCAGTGGCAAAACTGCAGTGGTGGAACAGCTGCTGTCACTTCCTGTCTGCTTTCCTTGTACTCTCAGTAACATGGACCATCTCATAGATTCCCAAATATTATCTACCCTTTGAAATATACACACTGGTATTAAAAGTTATGCTGTTTTGGAGATCTGGAGTTGTGCAAAACAAAAGACAATAGGAAAAAATCTGAAAGTTGGTTTATTTTTTGGTAGAAAGCAGTCTTAAATGAGTGAAGAAATACTTCAGCCTCTCTAACAGGGCACACAGGGAGAGCAGTTAGCCAGCTGAATCAATATTAAAGCTTTACGCCTCAGGAGCAGAGGAAGGAGAAGAGAGCAGAGAGGCTCGCAGAAGGAAGAATGAGAAGATGGACGCAGAGCTTTTGGTGATTCATCATGAGCAGATCCCTTTCCTGGCTTGGATGACTTTTAAGGGCTCCCCTCTGCTTAGCTGCTTGGGAAAGCACAGCAGCTGTCGGAGCAGAGCTTCCAATCAACACTTCTCTTGTAAGGTGTGTGTGGGCGTGTTGGTGTGTGTGTGTGTGAGGGAGCAAGAGAGTCCTCTACATCATGGTAGTCTCCTCTCTCATGAAATCTGCTCACTTCAGCAATTGTTATTGAAGCAGAAAAGTTTTATAAAGCACCTGAAATTGGTTGCTTAAAATGAGGCTAACTTTAAGTTTCCCTGCAATGTTTTATAATTACCTTGTGCCAGTGGAACATATCTATTTAACCTCTATCAGTAGAAATCCATTAGCTGTGGCTTAACAATTCACTTCCCATCACTTACTTCCTGCCTGTAATTTATTGGATGTTGTTTCCCATCAGCAGCTTCTCAGATAATGAGCTGCTGCTCATATTGGCCGCAGTCCTGAAGTGACTCTGTACTCTATCTGAAAGCTTCTACATGTTCTGTTGTTTCACACCATCAAACTGATGTTCATATCAAACAAGATCACCTCAGGAAATACAAAATGTATTATTGATTAAATGATTGAAAGAAAAAGGATTTTAGCATTTTTCTTTTAATCTATTCTCTAAGATAGCCATCTATCTCAGTGATATGACCATATGAGTGGTTTTGATTTGCAAAAGTGTGCTAAAGCAGCACATCTGACCTACTTGGTAGCCATCCATCACTCCAAGGATTTGTATAATTGCATATTTATGTTTACAAATTTTTCTCATATGCACACTGTGCTTAGAGGCAAAAAGTGGGAGATGACTGGCGTGTTGGCACTAACAAATTGTGAAGAAAATACAAAATATTATATGAAATGTTCTACAAACATTGGAAGATTTTTTTTTTTGAAGATTAGCTGATCAGATATTTGACATTATATTTTTATTTGTCAACTGCAAGGCTTTATGCCCCTCACTGTAGATTCTCTGATGCTGCTCCAGCATGAGGCTGGTGTGAAATCCTACTGGAGGATAAGAAAGGCCCTGCAGGAAGTCGCAATCGCATCATCTTTTGTAAATTTTGTGTGAACTTGCAATTTTCTCTACTCCATAGGCGTAACTTTCTGAAGCACTGGTGTGGACAAGTCCCCACCAACTCTGGCATGAAGGGGGCAACCCCCACCAATATTTCCTGCACCTTTTCGTCTTTATGTGCCTGCATTTCTGTAACTCGACAGCAGCTGCACGTTGTATTCAAAGCATTAACAGCCAGGTTATAGATTTCCTGACAAATAATGAGGAGTTCAGGTGTTTAAGTTAGCTAATCAACCACCGCGAGTGTTCAGGCATCACTTCCTTATGATCACAAAGTGGCAATTCAAAAACATAAATCTGCAACGGACAGAATGTTCTGTTTGGTGTTTGTAAGTACTTTTATGTGTGGGAAATGTTTTTGTGGGGTTTTTTTAGTGTTAATTCCTTATGCACTTGAACATAATCTTTGCTCTTCGCTCCCGGGGCTGTTGTTTATTGGTTGCCATGGCAACGAGTCTGCGTATGACGTTAAGCTGTTAGAGTAAGAAAAATAATAATACAATCACCCTTTTTTCTACATCTTTCCCAGGACAAACTGCATAATTTTTTTCGTAGAACGTGGGGATATTCAGAGCAATCATCGAATAGGATGAAATATTTTATAAAGTATATAGGAGCCAAAGTTTGTTACATTTTAAATCATGGATCCTATTAAGTAAAATTAAATTAAGGACCATTATAAAGAGAAATTCACTTTGTTCTCTCTTATTTCTAGAACTGACAGAAACCAATCTATAGATTTATTAGCAGAGAGAATATATATTTCACATATCCAAGCATCAGCATCTCAGCTTTAAGCCACATTTTATAGAATCCAGTAATATTGATGGTCACTCTGCTCAACATCTGCCCCACCAAGACCCAAAAAAGGTTTTGCGTCTTTAATATTTACTTTATTAAAGACACATCTGCTCATCTGCTATGTGTAATTCAACAGGACAAAAGGTTTTGCCAACCGAGGGACAGCTGTAAAATCAGAATCTCATAAATGAAAAATACAGTTTGTACTTACAAGAATTCATTTGGTTTACACAATATGACTGAAAAGTTCCTTTGTCAGCAGTTCCATCAGCAAGTGAAAGACAATATATAGATTAATTAGATTACCTATGTTTAACATATTTATATTTCATAATATCTTTAATACCTCCTAAAAGATTATTTTCAAAAGGTGCTATGATCAGGATGTATATCCTAATTTATTGAATAAGACTGTCTGGCATTCACATGTAAGTTTTGGCATTATTCTTAGCACTAGAAAAGAAAAGGCCTTCCAGTAACTGGGGGCATCAGCAGCCCCCGCTCCTCTTTGTCCCCACCAACTTGCAACACAAAGTTACACCCTTGCTCTATTCATTGCAACAAGTAGAAATCTGACCAACGTCTTCTTACATGTCAACTGTTAACGAGAATTTCGTTGATTGATAAAAATGTCTGGGGTTTTAATTTGACTGGCATGATGCATGGAGACAAACAGCCTTTCTTTTATTGGACATCCTCCCTGAACTGTTGCCTGGTGGGGGATCAGACCGAATGGTGGTGAAGTGCGTTGAGCAGAGTGGAGATCGATGGAACTCAGTGGGTTGCGCTGCAGCATTGCAGCTGATGCTTACAAAGTGCAAGTGTAGTTTTACCGCAAAATAAATGTCCTTCATACCGTTACAGTCGAAACAAATGGCTGTTGGAGTGCACTGTGCATGAGAGAGCCTGGGGCGATATGAGCTATTTTTCATTACATCACCACACCAAAGCAATCGCAGTTTGGTTGATAATATTTATCAGCCTATGTTTCAGGATATTGTGCATCCCTTCAAACTGTCAGGAGTGTAAACATAACAGTGTTGATAATATAGTATGGGCAGAAAAAAATTGACTCACAACTTACCCCATGTGTGGTGTAAGTAGAGCGTAGGTGGAGGTTTTCCCTGCGCCCTCCAGCTCCACTCCACCCTTCACTCACTTTCTCTTTCACTAAATCTTTTTTCATGCACAAAAAACATTTACAATAACCTTTTTTAGGGTGCTATTTCAACGTACAGCAATTTCAACTTCCTTGTTAGACCATGTTATGGACAAAATAAAGCTTAAAAGAAATTGCAGCTTTGACCACAACTTTTTGAAAGAGGAATTGCAAAATCAGTAAATATCATAGAAAAACAGCCACTCTTACAAATTAGTTTTCTGAAGTAAACATGTTTCCACCACAACTTACTTTTGATGCAAGCAGCGGCCATATTGAAACACAAAGTTGCCCTGCAAGTTGTAACTAGGGGTAATCAGAGTTGCTCTGTTGCACTGTTTCCCAGTGAAATCCGACTTTAGGAGGGAGTTCCAGCTGTGTTTTCCGAATTGGAAGTGAAAATATTCCAGTTTGGACTGCAGGTGGAACAAGAACTCACTTTAAACAGGACCTGTCTAACAACATGAAGTAGGTTAAATGCCCTGATCTAAAGATATTCAAGAACAGAAAAGAATAATTCTTGACGTCTGTCTACCTAGGAAGGGTTGCGAAGCAATTTGAAAGGTTTTCTGACCAGAGTGAATTAGGGGGACAACTTGTATCCACAAATGGTTTTTACAGTGGTGAGGCTTTCCAGGAGTGGCTGGTTTATCAAAAAAACTTCAAGAACATATTGATAAGTCACCAAGGAGGTCACAAAAGAACCCAGAACAACATCTGACGTACTGCAAGCCTCACCTCCCTCAGCTAGGTTAGTATCTATAATTTAACAATAAGACAGAGGCCAAAATGGGTTCCAAAGTCACAATCACTGCTGCACAAACACTGGCTAAAATAACCTGAGCAAATGCATAAAATGAAATAATGGTTTCATCATATGAGAAATGTCATACCAACCAGCCCGACTTTCTATTATAAACCCTCGGTTGGGACACGGTAAGCAGCAACAGCTCCCATCAAGCATTACCAATGATAGACAAAGAATCCTTTTCTGATTTTCTTTCTTTCTTCAGCACAAACATCGATAATATTTCTACCTCTTGGTTCAATGCCAGAACGTCATTATGAACATTCATAACCAAATTACTTCCTCAAATTATAAGCAGAGTAAGTTTAACCATTTTTATCTTTAACCTTCACATCTCGTCTTGCTACCATCCTCCATCAGCAAGCAGAGAAAAGTACGATGCAGCCCAATTACTGTTTAATATGCCCACACTGGCTTTTCACTGACAAGTGCTGTTCCATCTCTCCGCTGAGATTTTGTCAAAAGTGTTCGAGGACAAAGTGAGAAGGCTTTCATCTACAAAATCCACCGTGGGAAATTAAGTGATTACTGGACCACAAGTAAACAATGTTTCAGAATGAAGTTAAGCTTCTGCAATAATTTATTGGTAATTCTTTATTCCAGTCTGTGCTTAGGGAGATGTTTTAATTATGAATGCAGTTTTATTTGCCATCAAAACACAAATACAAAATGGAAATGCAAGTCTGTTTTAGCAGAGAAATCAATGGCTAAGTGAATAACATTAGGACATACTGTAGCTTTGTGTTACAGAAACAAACTGTGTGTGTGCAGAACCTGGATCCCATAAGAAGAAATACTGTTTGTGGGTTTGTGGGTAAGGGGCTTGTTTAGGACTAAGGTGTGAACTGAGTTTACACATGTTCTGGTAATGGTTACGTCTACGGTTAGGGGTAGGTTACAGAAATTATTGAAAAATGAATGAAAGTCAATTCAAGCTGCAAAGTGACACAGTTGGTAGCACTGTTGCCTTGCAGCAAGATTCAGTTCCAGGCCTGGGGTTTTTCTGCATGAGTTCGCAAATTCTCCCTGTGCATGGTGGGTTCTCTCTGGGTACTCTGGGTCTGTCTGTCTAAATTCTCCCTAGGTGTGAGTGTTTCTTGGTTTATTGTTTGTCCTGTCTGTCTCTGTGTTGCCCTGCGATGGACTGGAGTCCTGTCTCTCACCCGTTGACCGCTGGAGAAAGGCACCAGCAGCCCTCAGCACCCCAACGGGCGTAAGAAAACGGACGGAGGAAAGTCAATGTGAAGTTCTTCTGAAGGTAGAAAATCTACTATGACTGTGTCGAGTTCGGCCTTCAGATGGACATGAGTTATTAAGTCCACGAGCACAACCACCGTTAGAAAGTCATGTAATAAAGAAACTGAAGAACATCAGATTTGTTTGTCTTAATTTTGCTCTTTTTTAATATTGGCTAGGGGAACAAAGATGATGGGAAAATATTAAATTACACACTTCTCAGATTGAAGGAACATATGTTTTCATGTGTCATAAAAAATGGACTTGAATTGATACAGCATGAATCATATGTCAGAAGTTATGCATTATTTAGCAATGTGTTACTAATTCCAGACAAGTAATTGATTAATGTTACTTATTGAAGTCTTTGTGGGTTATTATTTTGTCTCCTTTTTTTTTTGGTAAAAAGATATAAACATATATATTACTTAACAAGAAAATGTTTGTGGTTGTGTGTGTTGTTTCTGTCTCCTGCAAACTTTGCTTTAATTCTACTTCTTTTTTCTATCTAATCATAAGAAATCATAGTCAGACGGAGAGAGTCATGAGACAGGAACAGCAGGTTTCATGAAAAAGGAGGAAGTAAGTTTCCAGCCTGCAGATGTATAAAAATAGTTGAGACTATTCCTTATTTCAAAGCATGAAAGTTTTAAAGAATGAAATCTAAGCATTTTGAGTAATTGGATAAGATTTGAAGTAAAATACTTATGTTAATATTGGTTTACTTGCAATTGTACTTACATTTACACATGTGGGAACGCTTACAAGTAAAAGAAGTAACTGTAACTTTGGTATCAAATCATTACAATAATCGATTATTCTTGGTTTCTTTTCAGAAGACCATCTGTAATAACTCACAGTAAGATTATAATAAGAGTAACTAATAAGTTATGGTTATCATAACATTATAAATGCATGCTAAATCAAAGAAACTAAAAAAGGGTATGGATGTGATTTTGTCATTATACTTGAGGTGGTGTAAAACGTGTAACTGCAATTAAATATCACTGATGTGTTGGAGGTGGATGGTAGGCGAAAGGTTAAGGGAAAAAGGGGAACAGGAGAGCAGAGATGATCAACACCTTATTTGGAAACAGATTGTTGAACAACTTGGACTTTTCAAAGAAAAGGTTGTGCAGGCAACGGTCGTAGGAGGACCGTTGAGCAACCATGGGTCAGTAGAACACACATCAGGACATAATGTCTCTAAGACAATGATGGATATGAGATCATCTGTCCAAACAAACAGCCAATGAAACAAGCACTGCAAAGTGCTAGCCAATGCAAACACACCAAAAGGGCGGATAAACCCTGTAAAAGGTGAGTGCAAAAGAGGAATCTTTGGTTGGCTCCTCCAGGCAGCTTTGAGCCAGGATCAAGATAAACAAAGAACTCTGCAGATGAAGAGCCGGGGCCACACAGCTGAAGACTGTCCTGCACATGGAGGCCAATCCGTCAGCCCTGCAACATGTGGCTTCGAATCGCACTTCTCTCATCAGATGGGTTCAGACCCCAAAGGCAAAGATGAAGATTAATGCAGAGGGAAAAAAAGGCAAAGATAAAGACCCAAGTCCTGTATGACTTCACCATCCATGCAGAGATGAAAGCTCATCAGACCAACAGAGATCTCTGCCTTCGTCGATCAACATCCTCCTCCTGCTGCAACACCTTCTTCATCATCAGGCCAGTTCTGGGGTTCAACAATCCTACGCTCCATCCGTCTCTCATAAAGCTTCCCTTTTTAGTTCTCGGTGTCAGAGTTAGGGAAAGATAGGCTAGATGATTGATTTTACTTATTTGATTATTTCTGCTACTGGATTAAGCTGTACTGACCCTTACAAAAATGCTTTACTAATAAAATATTTAGCATAAAGAAAATCTAAAAGATGTTGTGGACATTCAATTAATGAGTCACCTCAAAGTTCTTTGATGGTCGTAAAATAGCTATGATGTTTGATTCTGGGGAGGAAAAAGTAGAAAATGTTTTATTAGTAGCTTTTATCCCAAAACTATATGTAAAACAACATCCTTGGGACTCGCCTGAGTCACTAAAACCAACCTGGTTCAGTAACAAGTGCAAGTTGTAATAAAGAGAAAGAGCGACCGTTAACAGGTGTGTTCTGTGAAACTAGTTGGCTGCAGGCTGCTCAGTCTGGCTGATTCACAGGGGAAGAAGGGTGGGACACCTGGAAGGAGGTCGTCAGAAACCAGGTGAGTCTTTCTCGAAACCAGCTTATATAGAGTTTACCTCAGTTCTGGGCAGGGTCAGGCCCAGCAGATTTAGGAAGCTCATTTCACCCGTTAGACGGAGAGCTGGAAGCACATCTCCTCTCTCAGAGGAGGAAGTAGAGAGTGAGCGAGTAGAGAGTGAAGGCGGGGGTGTTGCGCAATGACAACAGAAAATGCATTACAACTTCACCGGCTAAAAGAGGAACAAACACCTTATTAATAAACACCTTCATTTAAAAGCACCTCTGCGTGACCACCACTGTAAATCCCATTAAACGGAAAAGATCAAAATATTAAAGTAACTTAATAAGTATTACAATATCCAATATGTATGTTTTGTACGTAATGCTCCTCAGTGGAAATGTCTCACAGAACCCCACAGATATTTAGCCCAGCTCCACATGTTCTATGGACTTTCTGGGCTTCCAGTGGTAATGCATCAGGCTGCATTGTGGGTACATGCCCTCGACCCATGTCATTTCCACACCAAGCCAATTATTCTACAAGGGCATGAAATTATCCCTTCAGGGAGCAACTTTGTGTACTCAATCAGCCACAGTAAGACAGCACAGAGGATGCCCGACCCTCTGCAAATGTGTCAGTGTGTGTTTTCCCACACTCCTGTGGTTTTCTTCACTAGCCTCTTTATCCATACATACAGCTTTTTTTGAAAGCCTCTGCTGCTGAATGACTTAAATATTGTCATGTTGCTCTTCCCAAGAGTTGCACGAAAAACAGGACATGCACAAGAAAGAAGGCAGAACCTTTCTCCTTCAACATAATGGATGAGTGGAAGACCCCTGACTTATGTTGGAGTAAATATGAAGGACCTTGGGGCTTATTTCTTAAACAATTTTTTTGCTTGTTATTTTTGTCTAACATAAACATAAAGATGTCTTTGGATAGTAGTACTTAATAGCAGTACTTAACTCCATAATCCAGAAAAGTTATTTTTTATTGTCATATCCAATGTCAATGGTCCTTAAATGCTGAAATGGGCTGATTTTGGGGACAGAGTTACAGTCAACTACTGTCCTCCTGACGTTCGCTATCCCTCAGCCAGCCATATAAACCAGTGGAAATAGAAGAAGAAGCCTTTCATGTATATAAAGAAATACTGGAAGACTTTATGACACTGGCTTTGCTGTTGAGCAGTTACATATTTCAGACACTTCCAATGAAGCTTGGTGGTTTCTTGTTTTGTTTTTTTTTCCCTCAATATCCAATCTTACTAACAATCATCTCACAATGACAGTTTTTGTATACTTCTAGATGTTGGCAAAAAGAAGACGAATGCGATTCATTTAGTCTTCAATAAAATTGATTCAAATGTCCCAATTTCAGTAAATCTCAATTTTTTCATCTCAGATCTTCACGTTTTGGAAGATCTCAGCTATTTTTCTGTTTTTCTGAGTCAAAGCACCTTTAATAGACTTGAATTGAACTTGTATAGCAAAGACCATATGTTCATTTAAGAAAAATAAAAATGTACTTTTTAAGCACATTCTTGTTGTCTGAAAAACTAACAGTACGCTTGTTGTCACCTTGTGATGAACTGAAATCAACACCTTTCCAAAGCCAAAAATACCTTTACAATTGTTTTTCTGAAAAAATTGAAATATTTTTTTTACAACACATTGTAAATGTAAAGCAATGTCAAAATATATTCTTGACTTTGATGCAATAGAACTGTAATTTCATGCATTTAATTATGCTGATCTTAGCAAATATGATCAGCCTGCAGAGTTCCAATTGTAGAGTTTAAAACTCCTTCAAAATTTTAATAGCTGAAGCATGCACATTTCAACTAGATGGAACTTTCATTAGATGAAATGTCACAAAATGTCATTGTCAACTTTAATGTCATATTTTAGCGTCAGGGTGAGTTAAAATAGAAGAAAAATATAGAAGGAAAGTGGCTATGCAGGATGTATTCCCTTACACTGCAAATATCCTAATGTTCCTTACATTTGTGGATTCTGCAGGCAGCAGCTGCCTGCTGTCAGAAAACACTCAAGTAGTCATTTTAAAAAGAACATGCTAATTTATTTCACAATTTATGGTGTTTTACTCGTGTGGTGTAATGCATGTTCGATCAGTAGTCATGTGTTCCATCTCCTTTTGCTCTTTCACAAAACTAAAGGAAATCAGTTCCACAAACCAATTATCTCTTTGATGCAGAGCCTAAGATCACAAATATTTGGATATCTAGAAATTTAAAATTCTTAGGAGAGTACCACAGGAAAAAAGTGATACTCTCACACTTTACCTCAAAGCTGTGGATGACCATAGAAATAGAGACGTTGTTGACACATAATCTTATTATACTGAGTCAAAAGCCTCATACAAAAAGCATCTTTGTCCAAAAGCCGCTGTGAACTGAACTCAGGCCTCACTGTAAAACCCAGCAAATTAACTCAAATCATTTAGGGAAATTGATGGCACCAATTGATTTAAGTTTTGTAACTTGAACTATGTGATTAGAGTCACATAATAGAACTCAAACCATTTATGATAAGGCAAATCAAATGCATATGTTTGGTAAGGACAGAAAGGGTGTAAATACAGTGAGGGAGAAAGCAGCTCCAGAAGGAACTTCTTCATTCACATCAGCAACCAGAGCAACTGTGCCTTCATCCTGAAACATCCATAGAGTCTAAATTATTGATTAATAATATTAATGTCAAAGACAAGGTGAGAACAAATACTATTAGCTGCCTTTGACATTTTTAGTTTTCTTTTATTATTATACTGATAACCTTTCTTTTCATCCTAATGGGGAAATTATTATAATCTTCAAGTATTGCTTTGTCTAAGAAATTAAGCTTAATAGGAGAAATCACTGATGGAGCACTGAGTAGAAAGACCAGGGAACTGCCCTGATACAATGCATTTGTGGATTTGCTCATCATCATATTCAGCCCAAGAACTCTCATGAATTAAGAGCTGGATTCAATCAGAAGTGGGATTCAGTCGTGCCCTAAGAGAACTTCTTCCAAGTATCCGGACTCAGTCTGCTGATAATCTGTCATTTCCAGCATGATGGAGCTCCATGTCACAAGACAGAAGTGATAAAGTGATTCGAAGGTCATAACATTGAAGTGTTGGACCTTTGAAGCCAACAAGCTATGATCAACTCCAAAACTGAAGGGAAAAGAAACATGACTCAATATTTGACTCAGAAGTTGCTTTTGTGAAAAGACAAGAGTCTTAGGGTTATTAATAGTGAATACTCATATAAATGTCACATTTTAAACTTTACAAATGTTTTAAGTTTTTATTTAGTATACCATAGAAACATGCACAGCTATGCCACACTGAGTGTCACATTCAAAGTAAAGAAAAAACAAAAACTCTGAGGACAGAGTAATTCCGACCTCAACAAAACAGTTTCTATTATTAACAAGATTTTAAATAGTAAAATGTGTCAAGAACTGCATTTTTGTACATTTAAATATCAACCTTCTTCATGAACCTAAAGTAGTGAGTTGTGCTGGATAATATTCTGTATTTTTGTACTTTTATGTGTCATTTGGAAATCTGTTGTGTGAAGCCTGACTTCATTTTGGCTCGGTCTTTCAAGGCAGGAACTGAGTCGTTACACTTTGAGAGCAGCAGTTTTCCCTGCAGTGAGAAGGAGCGAAATCTAGATTAATTTCCACTTCTATTAATACACAATTGTTCAGAGAAAATGGGAAGTGTGGGTGGTGAGGGTAGAATTAAACAGCAGCATGATGAACTAGTGGGAAGAGAAGTCGGCACCATGTCTTAATGGATTACGATGTCAGGCGCACCATGGAAAAGATATTTCCTACTTCTTTTGCACATGGCAGCCTGATTGCAGAGAGCAGATTAACCCAGTCTGAATGAGTCATTCACATGTTTGTAAGTACTCCAGCTTCCTGAAAATATACCTATGGGTAAGATATTTTCCATCTGTAATATGACATATTCTGTGTAATTTAACTGAGAAATACCAATTTGTTGGAGAGAAAATTATGATGAAGTGTTCATATACAATACATCTCTATGACAGTCAAAGCTTCAACAAGGCAGGACCTGAAATTTCAGCTGAAACAAAAATTTAAAGCATTGAATGGTTTATTGAGAATTTGAATGAGATCATCAACAGTGGGACTAGGAACCACTAAGGACAGATAAACTTGTTAGTGTCTTGAATACTCTTGATGTAGTCACGAGCTCAAAAGGAAAACAGCTGACCTCAAAATCTTTGGGGTGCAGGCGGCACAGAGTCTCTGCTCCTCAGTGAGACTACGGTGAGCAGGGGGTAGCGAGGGGCCGTGCCTGGGTCCTAGTTGCTGTGAACTGGACTCTGCAGAGTGACAGAAACTGATCCACAGCAATAACACTGGTAACACACAGCGGGCTAATTACAGGTTTACCAACCCAGGGAGCAAGCAGAACTCAGAGGTCAGGGAGTCAAAGCGGTCAGAACCAGGGATGCAGAATCAGGCAAACTTATCCGAGGGTCAGGTGAGAATCTGGAGACAGACAAAGGTCAGGCACATGGGTCAGTCTCAGGCTGACAGGCCCAGGGATGAGGCAAGAAGCAGAAGTCGAGGGGCAGAAACAGAGTTGTCCAGATAACAAAAACCAGTGGGATATCCAACATGGGCAAAATAAGACAGGGAAATCTGAAAGGCAAAAACGTGGAAGTGTTTGTGATCAGGCAAAAAAGGAACGATGGATATCTTCTCTCTCTTGGGCTTTCAAAACTCTGACTTCGTCTTTGTATTCTACTAGTACTTTTATAGTGGTTTGCAAACAACTAAAGGTGCATTACTGCATAGATCAAATGTGCTAATCCAACCAAAATCAGGTTTTTTGGATCGGAAGACAGATCGAGTATCATCACTACCTAGAGACATTTCTGGAGTGGAATGTAAATGTGAGGTCCAATATGTAAAACACTGAAATATTCAACTTTTTTACCCAATATACTTGGATGTAATGAAGGTTGGCAGGAGGAATGTGATTGTTGAGCAAAAGACAACGAGGCACTCCATCTGACACCTTGTTTAATAATTTTGCAACATGCATATATTATTGTCACTTGTGTTAATTAGCTTCTGATATTAGAAAAAGTCGTCAGTAGTCAGCATCACATATAAAAACTACATGGTTGAGAAATTAGACAAACACCATTAGCTGATGTTTAGAAAGTCATGGTGACAGTTTCCTGATGTTGAATAAAAAACTGCCCCTTAGAAAAAACACATTTGATTGGATTGGACTATACTACATTTATTAAGTATGTTTCAGTCAGTTTAATGTAACTCGTCTGAAAGCCAAATTCAAATCACTTTAGGTAAAACACCAAGATGTGAACTGTGAATATATGTTCTGAAGAGCTTTTGTTATTCATGATTACCTACAGTGGGAAATTGCAAAGATACAAAAGCAGGTATCTGTCACTAACCCTGAAGTTGTGTAATTGGAGGAACTATTTAATTCTTCCTGTAATCTAAGATGCTGGTTCAGGATTTGAACAGAAGATCAACATAAACCTTCAAACAGGAGATTGATGGTGTCTGAGAGCAGCAGGGATCAGTGATGTAACAGCGGTGCAGTCTCTGCCCCAAAGTGGCCCAGGGCACTGGGATGAAGTTCTCATTTTCTAGCTGATGACCAAGCATGTAATCCATAAATCCATCTGGTCATTAATTTATCTTCAAATTGAACTGGTCATTCCAGCAAGCCAGCTGGCACCTCGGAAAGGAGATGCATGTGTGATGCAGGTCCACTCAATAGGTTTGACCTTTCATACGAGACAGCTGGTCTCACTGGGAACACAGTCCTCACTAATAAAGCCCAGAGCTTTGTTATAATAATTGATGGAACACAGGATGGATTACTTTATTTAAACTATTCTCCCAGCCTGAATGGGTAAATAAAACTGCAGTGGTGTCCATGAACTCTACCTGCACATACTTTGTTGAAATTCCATACTTTTTCAGGCTCAAATTTACAAAGATGTGAGTGTTTAGCCCTGGTGTGTCTGAAGAATGTTTTTGTGCGACCCTAAAGCAGACTTCAACAATGGCCTGCCATGTCAGATATGGTTGTTGCAGAAAAACTAAATAAAATGTTAAGGTGCAGTTTTCACTCATGTGAGAGCTTTCAAGAAGCATACTACACTAAAAGCTACTTAAAATAGAAAATGTGCTAATGCTTTTATTTTTCCTCCTAATTGACTTTGAAAGTAAAAATGACTACAGGCAATATGTGATATAGAGATAGAGCATGTCCTGTCTGGTAATTGTCAAGAAAAGGCTATAAGTCCCAAAAATAACCACAAACACTATGTGCCTTTTAGTGAAATGATTGTTGGGCATACAGGTTTATTAAAACTGGCTAAGCAAATCATTAAGGAGCCATTTCTAACATACACACAAAATGTAGACAGTGAATATACCCAAAAATATCAGACTTTCATGATGTTCAAGGTGAATTTAGAGAAAGACTGACGGACTGAAGGACTGAAGGAAGGACAGACGGAAGGACGGACGTATGGATGACCTGATTCACAACCAGATGGATTAGTGGCCTGATGGAAAATTGGACAGGTGAACAAACACATGAAAGAAACACACTGAAAGTCTAGACATTTTTTGTCATATTTCTTCAGACCTGTAAAATACATCTAAAGCTCACAGATTGTTCTAGACCATATAAGAATCCTGCGATTTATTCTCCACATCTGAAGTGAATGATAGTAGTAATGCATTCACAGTCTCTTGGACAAAATGTCTCAATTCAGCTTGTGACCTGACACACTCTCATTGCAGACAGCCAACATCTTCATTTCAGTGAGGTAACACATTCCGTGGTGTTTGTGGTTTCAACGTGGACCAAAACTCAGAGCAGACACACACAATTTGTTAAAGCACATAAAAGATCAACAGACAGAGAGGGAGAGAGAGACCAGATGAAAATGAAAGAAAAATCAGAGGCACACTGATCATTAAATCAGCCTCTGAGCTGCAGCGTGGAGGCTGCAGATAGAAGAGCCAAATCAAACAGAATGTATTTCTGATCAGAGATAAAACTCTCCATATTAAGAGCTGAGTGACAGGCTCATCGTAGACTGAAGATCAAGGCCATGTTCAAAGGCAGAGCTGGTTCAGGGGCTGTTAATATTCACATTAAGTATTCCACACGCAGAGGGGCTCGTGTTTGACAACAAGATATGGAGCAGAGCAAGAAAGTTATCAGCCATAGTGTCAGCGGGGAGGGTGGCAAAACAAATCCTCAGCAAAAACAGAGCATCTCAGAGCAAACACTGTTAATATGCAGTCAATATAATCTGACAGCTTCCCCAGTTAATCCAGGTCAACAATTAGAGCATTGAACTTTTAATGAGGAGAATCAGCTGGAAGTGTTAAACTTGCATTATCAGCAGTTTACGGAAGACAGAGGAAGCTGAAACTGCCTGAAATGTTGAGCTGTTGAGATTTCTTCTGGAAGAAAAAATGATGGCAGAGAGTTGTGTATGGCATGACTGTTTCACAGCTGGAATAACATACATCTAATATTGCATTATTACTTACTATTAGAAAAAGGTGTTTTTAGGTTATATAGTTAATGCCATTTCACAGTCATAACACAGAATTTAATCAGATCAGTTAATCAAGGATCTATGTGAACATTACTACAGCCTTTTTTCTGTTATAGATGAGATCTGCAAATGAGGTGTAAAGTAAAATGTTGGTGTAGCACTATGTGTTCTGTAACATTATTAATTATCCTTACTAGTTTTCAATCTAATGGGAAATATTTTCCTTTCTAAGGATTGAATATATTTAATGAAGACAAAAATCATTTTTTTCTACCTCAGTACCATGACTTATATTCATATCAGAGAATACGTACATTATTCAATCAGCGATCTTGAAAAGATTTCACAATATTTCCCATCATTTTTATGCCGATTATCTGTACTGTTCCGTTAAACTTCTTAGTTCTTCAGACAGTCTGAATTGCTGGAATGTGTGAAAGAAATTATAAATTGGGCAACAAAGAACTTAATTCAACTGAACCATGAGAAAACCAAAAACCCATTGTCTCTGAAAGCATTGTTCATCTAATGCTCAGTGGAGAATGAATCTATGAATCACAGACCAGCTTGAACGCTAGTAGGTCCTTTTGCATGGCCCTCATGCTAGCTGCAGCATATGGCAAAAATATCTTACACTACTAACAATCATTCTTGTCTGGTCTGTCACTCTGTCACTGTGCAACATTTCCACCCAGGATATAAAATGCTCCACCAGCACCAATTTCATAAAGCAAAGTCATTCTGACAGAAAAAATGCTCTTCATAGAGGCAGCCTTCCCTCCGAACCATGCACATCCACAGAGGTATTTTTTGTGACTACTAAAACTAAGTCTTTAGGGGTTATTTTAGCTCTGGAAATGATGTTTGAAACTAGACCTGTAAGTTCTGGCTTAGAGGTCAGTTTAGGCAAAGTTTAGTTTGCCTAAACTCATCTCTAGGCCAAGTTTGCCTAAACAAAGACATTGAGAGACAGACTTGTTTAGTTCCACTGATCAACCCTGATCAGCTGTCAAAGACATGGAAAAACATATTTTTATCTCTGACTTTTGAACCACATGTTCACGTTGGCCAGACAGAAGTTAATCTTTCTCATGTTCTGTATGAATTACTCAGGGAGTCTATGTCGATGAAAAATCTAACTTTTTATCATCACAAGATCTCTTGGGACGTGACTTTGCAAGGCATTTATAGTGATATTGGGTGATTCAATAAAATTTGCTTTGTTCCATATCTGGAATTATTTAATCATGTTTTGACCGCATGAAAAAGTAACAAACTAAGCCATATGCCTGTGTAGTGGATCCTTGGGAAACTGAAATAAAGATGAACTCCTAGTGGACAAATAGAAGCAGCTTTGCCGACCATCGTTTGCGGATGGACGGTTTACAGGCACCATTGACATGTGAAACGTGAATATAAAGATTAATATAAAGATTCTCCTCGGACGTTTTGCATGTTAAAAAGAAATGCAATTAGTTGTGTTGTAAAATTAATAAAAATTCACAAGTTAAAGTTCCTGTCCTTCTATATAACCATTTGCATCCCCAAGATAAGATCAGTTCTGTCGCTGCAATGTGGTATGGAATCCATAAATATGACTTGACCAAAAACAGACTTTTCCTTCTTCTGTCTTTCAAGCTCATGGTGCAATCTTCTTATAATACTTTTAGAAGGAATACCACACAGTCCAGACTGCTGGATACACCACAGCCACTTTTAGGCTGAATAATTTTCTTATAATAATTATATAATAATCTCTTATGCTAATTCCAAATCCACAAAGTCATGTCTCTTCTCTGGATTACAAGGTCTGCTCAAATTCCCAAATGAATAAACTTATGAGAGAACAGATATGAGGGGGTTTTGTTGGAGTTATGCACTGGTGTCATAACCTTGATGGTGTCAACTGTGAGGGTTTTGATTCAAGCCTGTGCAAAGGAGCAGATGAATTATTAATGATTAAACATGATGCAAACAAAACTCCAACTTTAAACAAATGAAGCTCTTCAATTAGGTTTTATACAGAAATAGAAGAAGTCAAACTGAAATCTAGCTCTAAAACATAATGGAAGCCTGACTGAATTAAGAGTTGTACAAGTCAATGGTAAATAAAACTATGACTTCATATAAACTCATGGCCACTCACCACCTCTTGTGTTTTTTGCTCAAGAAATCATCTAAGGAGTTCAATTTCTGATCAAACAAACAAAAAAAAAACTTGTAAAGAGATCAAAGAATATAATGCTGGCAAATGCCATTATGTATATAT
>CAEFZX010003739.1:0-69022 GCA_903066825.1 Alfaro cultratus | reverse complement strand
TGATGCGCCCATCACTCTGGAACAGGGTCAATCTGGACTCATCAGACCACATGACCCTCTTCCATTCCTCCAGAGTCCAATCTATATGCTCCCTAGCAAACTGAAGCCTTTTTTTCTGGTTAGCCTTACTGATTAGAGGTTTTTCTTCGATTTGATTTGACCAAACGTTTATAAGTAATCGCCGATCACGATCATTCAGGATTTTTTTACGACCACATTTCTTCCTGGAAGACGATGGTTCCCCACCATCCTTCCAGTTTTTAATGATGCGTTGGACAGTTCTTAACCCAATTCTAGTAGTTTCTGCAATCTCCTTAGATGTTTTCTCTGCTTGATGCAGGCCAATGATTTGACCTTTCNTTTTCCACGACCACAGGATGTGTCTTTTGCCATGGTTGTTTAAGAAATGAGGAGTTACTCATTGCATCAGCTGGGGTTAAATAACTTGTTGCCAGTTGAAAGATAATCGTCTATGCAGTAATTATCCTATAGGAGGTTTGTACCTATTTGCTTAGTTAAATCCAGGTGGCGACTTTTATTTTGGCCAGGCAGTGTATGATGACATGCAAAATATGGGAATGACATATTTCCCTGTTTGGGTCTAACTGACCCACATAGAAGGACCAGTGACACTGCCAACAATAATTGTGGGGTTTTTTTTTCTAATGTTCCACACCAAAGAGAAGAGTTCTCAGCCACAGGCACCAATACAATGTGAATGGGTGAGTAGTAATCACCTCTGTCCTGGACAGCGGAAGAAAACCTTCATGTTGTCATCCGCCGCGGATCCATCGATCACCTCGGGTCTCCCGGCTGAAGCTCGGAGGCCTCTGGCTCTCAGGCATCCTGTCCTGGACACACACACACACACACACAGACTACCAGAACAGAGGAGCTTCTGTGGCCAATGTGAGCTAATTCAAAGGGCTGGTGGTTGGATAAATTTCCTGCTTCCCCAGTGTCTGGAATCAAGATGATTGTCAGCTTACACATTCTGTTCGGTTTCACTGTCCATGAACACACAGCAGAGAAACAGCAATAATTATCATCTCAGGCATTAAAATACTTACCCAGTTTAAAGCTGTGACTAACAGGTAATCGGTTACTTGTGTTAGTTATCCTGCTGATTTTTCATTAAACTACTCAATCCTTTTATTATACAATATTAGAAATACATTAAACATGCAAATAAATAATTCAATTAACTTTTCACAAAAGACAGACATTTTATTGCCTAAAATGCAATTAATATTGCCCAATATTTTTACTTAAGATTAATAACTGGGTGGCAAAAATGTGCTAGGAGATTTTTTTTTTTTTTTAAACTGAATCTGAACTGGGTGGAGCTAAAACTGTAATAAGAATATTTTTCATCTTAAACTGAATATACGTTTTGTCTCAATTCGTGCTCTAGCCTCTGGTAGTTGTGGAGAATTTGCCATTGAATTTTCTAGAAGTTTTATTACTGAAGTTCAGTATGAGAAAAACATGAAAACTGAAACTGTAATCAGGTTTCCGTCAGCCTCAAACCGGCTGGCTGGAGGATAAAACGCAGGTTGTGACGTGCACAACAGATATTGTGCTTCTCCCAAATACGACAATCATATTGATTTTATTTAATTTTTTCTGCACCAAATTCGATCTCTGAAGCTCAGAACCATAACACCTACACAACGTTACTTTAAGTTACAATTTCTATATAGATAAGAATACAAATCATAAAAATTAAATTTTAACTAAAAATGAGGTTTAGCATCATAAAAATCATATTTTAAAACCCCTTACTGAAGGCCTGAACCGAATGCTAACTCGAGCTTCATCTTGTCGCCCACTTTTAAAAGGCTAAGATGATAAAATAACAGAGTAAAAGGCCTCCGCCTGATTCTGTTTAATGAAATAACTCCGGACCGTAACATACTAATGAAAGCAGTTCAGTAATGGCTCTAATTTTTTATTAATTAGTCGTCAGTGTCGTCGGGTCTATAAGCAGGCAGGGGGACAAACTGCGTGTTGTTCGAGGAGCATAATGGCGCAGTTTGTAACGGGTGTTTTGGTGCGTTTCGGGCTCCGTTTAAATAGCGAGAGGCTCGCGTGCAAGTTGGAGCGGCGACAGCTGCCACTGGCAGCCTGCTGTCTGAACGAGCGTTTTACTGCATTAGCTATCGCTGCATTACGCTCATTTTCTTTACGTCCTTTTTCATCCGAGTAAAACAGAAGCTAGATATTTTTCGAATATTGAGTTCTTTTACCTCAGCGTCAAGAGGTGGTAAAAGGTCTCGTTTTGAAAATGTTTAGACATTAATCCAGCCACATTAAAAATTAACTACTGTTCGGTAACAGTGGTCATAATTACCTTTTACGAAACTCGTCCGTTAAGGGCCTTTATCTACTTATAACTGTCCTACATCTCATACAGTCTGCTCCTTTATTCTGTTACTTAAAAGTGTCCTTACCCTCGCATGGACTCCGGTGACTCTTCATGGCTCCATCCCGTTAAATAAAACGAGCGGCTCTGACAGCGTTTAGCTTGAAGCCGACTCCATCTGTAACATTCTTCAAGGAACCGCTGACGCAGCCAGCCAATCAGCGACAGGGCAACACACCCATCACTTCCGCTTTGTTTCAGATTTCCCGCACAAGAATCAGATTACAGTTACAAACCAATCTGCACACACAAACCGCTAAACAATTAAGATTTATTGTTACTTTGTACATCATTAGATACAGGAAACAATGGAGATGTAGGCTGCCTTCTAAACAATTCTGTTATTTATGACAGTAAAGTCTCAGTTTAAAAAGTTTTGAACAGGAACTTTTTACCTGTAATGTGTATTGCAGGATAATACACATTATCCTGCAAAAAACTGAAAGGATTTAATGGGTTACTTTAATCTCCACATCAAACCTTTTCAAACAGGACATTTGGTTTGCAAAACACTCTTTAAAAACCTATTGAACATGACATTCCTATCTGAATTCCAGACAAATGGAGCTTCAGCTCCAAGATTGAGATCAACAAACACGCAAACAGTTGTCAGCGGCTCGTCCTACTGCAGAGGCTGCTTCAGTTCAAACAGCCCTGTTCCACCTTTGACCACCTTCCCCACAACCAAGCAGGCGGAGGGAGAAACCAGCTGATCATGTGACCCTGAGTAAGAATGAATAGCAGTTAGTGAACAAAGAAAAAAAAAGAGCAGATACCAATGACTAAGAAAGAAACTGAGGATGCTGATTTCTGTAAACCACTGTATGATACTGAATGCACTGTGGTTGAAACGAGTGAACCAAAGCTGGAAGAATCTCATTTACATGTTCAAAGACAGGAGCCATTTTCATCCCATAAGTATAAAAATCAAATTAGACTCGAGATCCACTGTTGAATCGTCGGCGTTTCCCTCCATTTCTTACCCAACATGGTGGCCTGTTTGAGGAACTTGAAGCTGGTCTCAAAGGTCATCTGCTGCAGAGGGGAAGAGTTCGACATGATGGCGTGTCGGTTTAATGGCTTGTACACGCCTTCGAAACACATGTAGTCTGCCACCAACGACAGATGCCTGGGGTCAACCTCAATCCCTGCAGGTCAGAGATACCAGGTCACAATCTGAGAGCCAAGAGCTCTAAGAGTTCTGCACGTGTTATTGAATGTTACAGAGTTTTTTACACTAAATTTTCAGACGTTTTTCAGGATAAATATGACAGATGTGGGTGTGGAGGTCAGACTTTACACATTAAATCTGCAAAATAAAGAAACAAGGCAAAAAAGAAATGAAGGCAATAAGAAGGAAGGATGGTAATAGAAAGAAAGGAAGGAACGCAATAGTATGGAAGGAAAAGAAGACAAAAAGGAAGGAACAAGAAGGAATGATAGAAAAGAGGAATACAAAAGGAAGTAACACAGAAAGGAAGGAAAGAAGGCAATAGGAAAGAAAGACAGAAGACAAAAGGAAGGAAGAAGGGAAAGAAAGAAGAAAGAAAGATAAAAGGAGGGAAGGAAGAATCGAAGGAAGAAAGGAGGGAAAAAGGGAGTCAGATAATAGACAAATGGATGTGTGGATGGATGGAAAAAGTCTGAAAAACAAATTAATTCCATCATACCCGATCCAGACTAGGAAGTAATAAAATCCTAGAGCTTTTTAAACACTGTAGTAATGCTGTGTGAGTTAGAGCATAGCTGCGTGTGTGTGTGTGTGTGTGTGTGTGCGTGTGTGTACCATAAACTGCAAAGACGTCTTTGATCTCTTTCTCTATGACTTTCAGAGCCACTTCGATCCCGTAGGTGCTGGCCATGGCGTGGACCTCATTGGAGTACAGTTTGTTGATGTCCAGGATCTGGAGACACAAGCTGATCATGTGACAACTAAACACATTCATGCAAAGATGTGTTTAGTTGTTACAACCTGATTTAATTCCAACAATCTTAAACCAGTTCTGTTCAGCTGGTGGAACTGGAACATGAGGATATCAGCTGAGGTTAAAATGCTAAACCGTGTTCATCAAGTCTTGAACGATGACTGAACTTGTAAATGCAACAACTAATCAGATTATAGTATTAATATAGACACGTTGCAATGTGACATCATGCATGGAAGATCCCTGCCCCCATCGCCCTGCTGGTGGGAAAAGCAGTGCTAGCTTACCATTGGCTTTTGCTGTTAAGTTGTCAACATAACATGCTAAATATTAAATGTAGCATGGCGTATGAAAGAAAAAGGGATGCAGTTCTTTGCTACTAATTGTCAACACTACAACATTTTAATTAAAGAAAAAAGTAATTAAATCTAGCATAACTGATCTAGCTTGGCTAGATCAGTTATGCCGATGTCAAGTTATGCTAACTTGACATCGGCAGAGCAGGTGTAGAGCGAGGAAATAGAAGAATGAGTGGTTTTGAACAACGGTTTTTCTGCATTATTTATCCCTTTGTTGTGACTCACTTCATTAAATTAATAATCCTACATCTCCAGGTTTAATTTGGTTAATGCTGCAGCATCTCAATCATCTCATCGCCTTTCAGCGCATAACGCTGTTATGTGTAAAATTTCCAGTTGTAAACAATGACATGCAACCTGTCTATACATGGAGAGAAATATCTGAAAAAGTTGAGGCTTTACATCACATTACTGATAATCAATAACAGAACGTGTCACTAATAAACCAATATGATTGAGCTGTAATTTCAGGTTCTTTCATTCATATATATCCCTTGACATATGCTTCTTAGATTGCTGTGGAATTTCTTGTTATTCAGTGCAAGAGTGAGTCAAAGTGTGGCATACATTATGGAATAAGTGTGTTACAGGTTGTGAGGAATGCGGCCGACGTACATCGTTGTACTTAAAGATTTCGTGCATGTTGATGCCCTCTGTGTTGAGAACCGTCTGTTTTTCCCCAGACTTGGTTGTGGTCTCGCTCAGCAGGCACCGCGTCAGGCCTCGGGTCTCCATGATGACGGCGTTCTGGGCCAGAGTCGACAGGACCGAGGTCAGGTCGAAGTGGACCCTGTTCAAAGGGAATTCCAGCTCCACCTGTGTGAATGGTCACGTTTCATACAAGTCGTTAGCACATCGGAGTTGACAGGTGGAAACAATGACAGAACAGCGTGGGGGGTCTGAGCAAACTTTGGGTCTAACCCACACCAGGACCTTTCACTACATTCAGTATGTTGACAGTCTTTATGGACTCAAAACTTACGGTTCTAGGCAGGCAAGTTCCAATATTTCCAGCTGGAAATCTGACTTCAGGGGGTGTTTCTTGTTTTTCCCCCGAATGTCTCAGATTTAAGACTTCTAAAGCCGAATTTAAAACAGTTTTTAAGACCACGATGAATGAAAGTTCTCCACAGAAATACACAAACTTTGTCCAGTCAACTGACTTACAACGGACACAGAAAACTAACTAGCTAATATATAGTTGTTAGTTAGCTAAATACTTTAAAATACTTATATGTATTTTAGAATATTATTCGATTCATTTTACCAGTAAAAAGACTCATTGATTCCACCTTAAATGCTAGCAAGCTAATCCTTTGCTAAGTAGCAATACCCTGTACCCTTTCTATGTACGAAGGGTGTAGCTAGCTAGCATTAAATTGTAGCTAACTATACCTTTGCTACTTAGCGAGGGTATGTTAGCAGTGAGTAACTTGAACTGTCTCAAATCACAGAATGCAATGAAGATGTCTGAGTGCGATTCAAACTTCTGCTTAACAGAAAAGTCCCATCAGAAAAAAAGTACATTTAATACAAGATTAAACAGTTCTGTCAAGACAAAATTTAAGACTTGCAATTAAGGCCAATTTTCTACTTCTTAAAACAAATTTAAGACATTTTAATGCCTTAATTTTAGCTACATTAATTTAAGACTTTTAAATGATGCATTAACACCCTGTTTCATTACTTATGTTATAAAATCTGAGATAGGAGCGATAAGAGAATGCACCTGAAATCTCCTGTTAGTGTAGTTTATAGCAGATTCTCAAAGTAACTTATTAAAGAAAAGTCATTAGTCAAGTATAACAATAAACATATTGATTGAACACCTATATAGGTATACCATTTTGCACAAATATGGACTAATAGCCTAGTTGTAGTTTACTGGAACTCTCTACGTGCAACCTGGCTCACCTCACACCAGAGTTCTTCCTGCTGATCGAAGGAGTATCGCTGTATGGCCGAGTTAGACGACAGAACCGAGTTCACCCTCATCTGGACCGAGGACTCTCCCCCTTGCCCCGCTGTCGTTTCTTTCTTCTTCTGCTGCTGCTGTTCTCCAGGGTCCGCTGACTCAGGCTGGTTCTCCTCCACAGCATTTGCCTGGCTGTTCTCCTCCTCGCCCTGATCCTCTTCGGCATCGCCGCTGTCGCCCTCGTCTTCGCTTTCGTAGTCTACCTGTAAGTAGAGATGAATTATCAGCTTGGACATCCATGGCGCCAGGATTTTTGTTTCCAACTACACTGACTAAATTCTCTGGAATTTTTTTTCCCCCCAGTTCTATATGAAAGTAATCAGATTGTTTAACACTGGCATTTTTGCTGAGTTATTATACAGAGAGAATCTCATCATACAAAATGCTCAAAGTGTTCATCTAGATCCTGAATCGGAACAGTGAACAAAATCTCATTAAGCAAGTGTTTCAAACACATTTCTATAAGTACCGCTTTAACCAGCTGTGGTTCTTTGGTTCAAGTCTTACTGAACAGACATTTTGTCATGTTTTCTCCTCCCTCAGTCATGCTGCATTCAGGTTTTAGCTTAGCTTACTGAGTTTCAGTTTCATTTGATTCAAAACCACTTTATTGATCTCAAAAGGAAATTAAATGTTACAACTCAGAGAAACTGCCAACAGTTTTAGCTTTAGTGGTTTCACTTCAATTCTTGTTTCAGCTTCCACTCTTTGGCCTGGTATTTTATTTTATTTTAATGTGGAGTGTGGAGTATGTGGAGTATTTTAATTCTTTACAAAAATTGGACTTATTGCCAAACACGACCAAGGAATTTCACTTTGGTTCCTATTTCAATTAAGACATTTAAAATCTAAATATATGAGAAAGGGAAAATAAAAAGCACAATTACCTTTGTCTTTTAATAATAATAAAAAGAAAGAACATTAATAGTGGGGTTCTCGAAGGCGCAATTCCTGGTCCAGCACTTTATTTTCAGTAAATTGTCCCAATAGTTTGTATTTTTAGCAAACAAACCAGACCAAATTGGATGATGTAGACAAGGGGTGGCAAACCTGCGGCTCTTCGACGGATCGTGTGCGGCTCTTTGATACCAAAATTTCCCACACTCATTGAAGGCACCACTGCAAAAGCAGCATAAGGTGCAGCGCAGGATGCGAAATTTTAAGCTAGCGCTACAAGTCTGCAGCAGTTGTTGGTCTAGGAGAAGAGACTTTAGGTAATAGATGAATCATTTAAGAATAAAATCTACCCATGGAGGTCACCACAATACCCTCAAACAGGTACAAATCTGGGCCATGTGAGTAAATTGTCCTACATGTTTCAAAAATGTTCTGCATGAGACTCTTCCACATCTCCAGTTAGGCAGACGGAGCTCAAAAGTTTTCTGTATGTCCGTGAATTAATTTTTACTACACTTAAACAAATCTAATCATCGTCTTGTTTTCACTGACACATGTGGAAGAGTTGCTTTGGATAGATATAACAGAATACAAACCAAATCTGAAGACACTTGTAAAAACATGAATGCTGTTAGGTGTCCCAATAAAGCCTTAGGGACGAAGAAAAATGCTGTTTCAACAGCAATGTGGTATGAAGCTAATCTTGAATCTTGGTTGTGTGGCTCTTTACGGTGGTGATGATGAGCTTTATTTGGCTCTTGATGCTGAACTGGTTCACTACCCCTGGTCTAGACCATTTCAAGTTGCAAAAAAAAAAAAAAGCTTTTTACCAAAAATCTTCAGTTTCATTATTAGTGACATTAGCTAATTCAGCCATATTAAACTTTTTACTTTAAGTGTTGAGGAACTTTGAATTAACAATCCATGACCTGGTGCAGAGGCCCTTTCCTTTTAGATACTTTTAAAAATGCAGATGAGAGAATACTTCATTTATGTAAGCTAGCTCACATAGTGACTAAAGAAAATAGCTCACCTAAACCTGCTCATACCTACAGTGAGAGCAATAATCAAAATGTTTCAAACTAATAGAGCGGTAACTGATACGGCTGGATGAGGACTCAAAAAAAAGTGAGCAGAAGCATAATAATTGTTTCCAAAGGTCATTGCTGACGTTTCTGAGTTTGCATATATTTTTCTTTGACCATATCTTTATTGTGGGCGTCACTAACTGTTGAAACCAAAGTCCCTCCATGATTCTACAGCTACAATGTCCCTCAGTAAGATTTTGTGCTTTTAGAGTACCGTAAAACCGCTTTAAGTGTTTTTGTTCTAGTTTCTACTGCAAATATCTCAGTTCACTTAAATAAGACAAGACTAGCAAGTCACTTTTCAGCAAGAAATAGGAGCTTGTTTTAAAGTCAATAATTCCTTAACATTAATGAAAAAGTTCTTGTTGCATTGGCAGATTATTTCACAAGACATTTTAAAAGTGAAATGATCCGCCACTGGAAGTAGTAATTTATCGTCAATATTAAGCAAATATTGACTCAAAACAAGCTGTTATATCTTGCTGAAAAGCTGCTTGTAAGTTAGTTTTGTCCTGTTTAAAGTGCACTAATATATTTGCACAAGAAACTAGACTGAAAACACTTGATAAGACTTAATGTGTTTTTGCAGTGTACTGCTCGTATGCTGATTGGATGAGAGTTTCTGGGAGTACTTTCCATTCCAACCAAGTTGAAACTTGTGTTGGAGGCCATGAGAAAATGTTAAAGGAAGTCTGACATTGGGGGAGACACCTCAATTCCTGGAATTACGTTTCACAAAGGAACATGCCCTGTTTCAGCCTCAGCCCTACCTCCTCCGCCTGTTTGCTTTTCCTCATGGCGTCTGACGCATCAGCGTCTCCTTCATCCCCCTGGTCATCAATGATCTCTCCTTCCTCCTCCTCTTCTCCATCGCCATCCTGCGGAACGTCAACGTGAACGAAAATAAAAGCTCGAGCACGACTGAGGCTGATGGAGAACACTGAAAAATAATGACACAAAGCTAAATTAAAACCTGGGCCTCTGCGGTCCCATCCTCGTCCACGTTTTTATCTCCAGGGCTGGCCTTCCTCGTCTCCACGGCGATGGAGGCCAGCTTGGCTGAGCGCTTTTTAATGGCTTCCAGGAGGAGACGGAAAAACCTGACAGTAGATGAGGAGGTGGATGAGAGCAGGTGGGGTCAAAGACAAACAGGTTAGCTCTGACTGTTTCCTGACATGTGAACACACACCTCGTCTCCATGTAGTGGAGGATCTGATGGGGAGTTAACAGCTTGTCGTCACGGTAACGCTCAGGAGGAAGGAAGTGAAAGGTGACTTTAAACGATTGCAGTCTTTGATAAGCTTCAATCCGAAGCTTCTCGACAATGTCCACCTTCTGCAGCACCTACACACACACACACACACACATTTATCTGTAACCCTGATAAATGAAAGGGGCGGTATTGTGTATTTTCCAGGTATATAGTGCAGTTTTGTAATTATAAAAATGCTCTATATATCAAACAAGACTTAAAAAAAATCTGACTTTTTAATTTAACACCTTAAAAATGGGCCTCTGTCTCTTTAAAAACAACTCTTTCTGAAACTCCACCTTCAAGAAGTCACCACAGCATGACTCCTCTATTAACCCTTTAGAAACATTTTTACCAGCGTTGCACTGAGAAGTAGCTCCTATAATGAACTCAGCAGTTCCACCAGATGTTTGCTAATTGCTGCTGGCTAGTCTGAAGGAGCTGAGTGGGGAGGGGGGAGGGCTGCTGCTCTGTGAGGCAGAAGCTCGGTAGCTTGGAAACTGCAGCTCTGAGAGGAGCTTCGTCCTCGAAGGCGGGGCTAGGTTCACCCAGGTGTTTTAGTACAGCTGAAAGGTTGCCATGGAGATGAAAGGATTTCTAAAGCATGCATGAAACAATCAAGGCAACACTCCAGGTATGTTTTTGATGAAGAAATAGCATTATAACATGGTGTAATGCTAAACAAAAAAAGTTGATTTTACACTATACTGCCAGATACGTTTGGCCATTCCTAAGTGTAATCTCAAGCTAAACTGAATGCATGTCTCAGTTCTGAGCCTAAAAGCGATGGGCTGCTGCAATAAGACTGGGCTTTGATGAAGGAGGAACAGCTAAGCTCAGAAAGAGATCATGTAACAGAGGAAGAGAAAAGAACTGTGATGGCCTCAGACCTCAGCCAGGCAGACTCTGCTGAGCTGCTTCCGCAGCGTTTTGGCCCTCTTCAAGGCCTTCTTGTTGTTCAGCACTGGGACGCTCATCATGGGGGTTTTAATGCTGGAACTGGCCACCATCAAGATCTCCCTCAGTCTGGAAGGTTGGACACGTGTTGGCTCTCTTTAAAATGAGACGTCAACAATAACGATGGACACAAGCGTTGTGAGTGTGAGGGGTTGTTACCGGGGGATTCCCAGAGTGACGTTCATCTCTCCTCTGCCCGCGAAGTGGAAGGTGTTGAGGGTCATCTGGGTGGAGGGCTCGCCTATGGACTGAGCTGCCAGCAGGCCCACAGCTTCCCCCGGGTCACACAGGGAGCGCTGCCACTTATATTGAAGCAGCTGCCGCAGCCTGCAATCATTCATTACTGTACGTCACTCAGCTGCTTTTACAGAAGAGGAGAAACAATCAAACAGGAATCTAATTCTAGTTGTACAGAACAGAGTGGGAGGATGTGCCAAAAAGAAAAACGATTAACATAATTCTTATTTCTTTAAAATGTCCCAAAAATCTATTTAAAATGTCCTAAAAACTGAAGTAAAATCTCCAAAAATCATTTTAAAAGCTAATTTTGGGCATTTTTACCCCTCACCGTCCCGAAAAATAAATAAAGAATGTCCCAAAAATGATGCATCTAAATTGTATACCAGTGCCATACTGTTACTGTAATATGTACAATGTACTGAATTTAATTTAAATTACTCTTTGCCAATCAGATAGGTTTCTATTAACATTTTTGTTAGTGTTTGTTCTGTTCATAAGTGAAAATTTTTTATTTAAAATGTTCCCAAAACTCATTAACAATGTCCCAAATACTAATTAAAAAAAGCCCAAAATTGACTAAAAATATCTCTAAAATCAATTCAAAGTGACCCAAAACTCAATCAAAATTTACCCAAAATGAACTGAAAATGTCCCAAAAACTGATGTAAATTTATTTTTTTTTAAAATCTGCTCTCAGCCTGCATTTTGTAACTCAGTGTGACATTCCAGCTACAAAAAATACCAGATGGCTAAAAACATCTGATAATTGGAACCTGCAACGCCATCGTCCATAGAGGAGCCTGTCTGCAGAAACGTGATGCTTCGCTGAAGCAAAACAGAAACAGATGCAGGCAGAGAGTACTTCCATTTAATCATGGATTAATATTTAAAAGTTTATAAATGTGAAGAAAAGAAAACACTTTAATATTAATATTTAATACAGGAGTCCAGGAGTAGACAGTCACGATTCTTTGCACACTAATGGATTAAGGCAGAAATCACCGATATGAGTTGAAAAATGATTTGAATCAAATTATGAGATGCTAAAAGATTCCCACCCCTGGTATTTTGGTGTACGTATGAGTCAGAAATGTCATAAAGCTCAAAAGAAAAATCAAGAAAAATGCTGAACATTTAAAACAATTTGAAGAGTAAAATATTGATAAAGACTGCTTCACTGTCTGCAACACGAAAACAAGGTGGGACTTAAAGACATTTTCAGCGATATGGAAACATTTGCTTCACTTCCTCACTACTAACCATAAAGTAGGAAACTAGAAGATGAACTAAGCTTGATTATCTGTCACCATTTGTGTGCCTCAAATGGTGACAGATCTGACCACAGTTCGACCACTGACTTTATTTTCATCTTTTTAGCAGCACTCAGACTAGTGCACAGCTACAAAGTGGAAGGAAAATGATGCGAGGTTCAATCGTCCACTAAGAAGAGTTGAGTTTTTTTTTTTTTTTCAGTACCTCTGTGTCTCCATGCCGTCCTCCGTGGCGTTGCCTCTGTTCTGAAGGTACTTTTCGGTGATGTCATGGAAGTTTTCCGACACCGACCCGAAGCAAACGTCGGGCCTGAACAGGCCCAGAGTCGGCTCGGGGCAGCGGGACGACCGTCTGGTGTATTTGGCTCTGCCGGCTTCGTCCAGAGAGTGCCAATCCTTCACCAACTAACGAGACGGAGAGAGAGAGAGAGAGAGAGAGAGACAGAGACAGAGACAGAGAGAGAGAGAGAGAGAGAGAGAGAGAGAGAGAGAGAAGGGTTCAGACGACACCGTATATGCAGGACGTCGAACTAAAACTGACTTTTACCTGCAACACTGCAGGATCTTGAGCAGGCAGCGGCTCGGTTGACGGCATGGCCTCTCGTAGTTTCGCTAACTTCTTCTGGGAAAACAGTAGAAAGGCACCTGGCACGTGTGCCAGAAAATAATGCACCTGGCATTATTTTCCATCAAAATTGATGGAAAATAATAAAATAGAGCAGCAACCCAAACATTTTTTTTAGATATATATACCTCTGCGAGGACACGCCAGCTCTCTCTTTGCTTTCCAGCGCTGGATAGCTGTGAAGTGGCGGGCTGCAGTGTCGGGGTCCAAACGGGCCAGAACGCTGTCCAGGTCCTGTGACCTCCTGATGACCTGAGGAGGAACAGGAAGCACAGGAAAAGGAAGTTTTAAAGGATTCTTCAAATTAAAATTGTATACTCAACTGTGAGAATAGCAACAGGAGAAGAAGAAAGAACAGAAAACATATTTTATAGTCATAAGAAAGAAGAAGCGAAATTTAAAGTTATGACAACATTTCTAAATGCTATGCTGATTCTGGATATTCCATCAATAAATCTTTCTTTAAATCTTTTTCCTTTTCTTTCTTTGTATCTTTCTTTTTTTTCTTCATCCTTTCTTTATTGTGTGTTTCTTTGAAATTTGTGGAGTTTATTGGTCTAAACTTGCCTTTGCATTTGGTGCAGGTTGTACAAAAAAACGAAGCTGCCGAGTGGAAATTGAAAGAAGAACAATGTTGCAGGGGGAAAGCTGACATAATGCTCACTTTAACGGTTAAATACAGAATTAAAGTTGAGTTTTAATGATGCCGTGTTCTCTGGTTGATGGACGGTTTGCTTTTAACTCTGCATTTATGTGAATCCTACCTACCTACAAGCAGAGTGAATGTTCTTGTGGTTTGTAGTGATGTGTGTTTTCTCTCTATCAACAGAGTAGACAGAGCATAGCGGTGAAAACGCTCTGACTATCTATATCTGCATCAGTGAAGTTGTGGGAGGAAACCGTCACTCATGTTAAACTTGAACTGAACCATAAACAGCTGCTTTGGTAGCTGTGTGGAGCAAATATTTGTTGCACACAGCTACAGTGCAACAGTACACGGCACAGCCATGCTGAATTGCCGTGGGGCCCATCGGTTACACCGTTACTATAGCAACCACTTGGGCCAGTGACATCCAGGGAGAAGGGAACTGAATTTGACAAGGTCGCCTTATCGCGTTATAAATAGAAGCACTGAAATGTATTTATTAAAAGATCTGACTGTTGATCAAATGAATACAGTGAAACGAAACAAGGTTTTAAGTAAAGTTATTTATAGCTTGGTTATTTCTCTGACTGGACATCTCTGAATACTGTTTTTTGTTCATCTTTGCATGATTCAGATTGTTATGCTTTCAGTTATGCTCACAGCATAACTTATTTAAGTTATTTCAGCTACGCCTTAGATGGCTAAATTATTCATTTGTTGGAAAGATAAAAGTGCTTTATGTAGCATTATCTTGACTGATCATGAATTATTTATGCTAAGAGCAGAGGAAACATCACGCTGTGTGTGAGAGAGACATCTCTATTACACAGCTCTGCAGTAAAGCAGGATGTCACCATTATTTTTAATAAATACAAAATGACCAGAGTTCTTTCTTCTTACGTTAGCTATTAGCACAGTTAGCAAGGTTAGCATTGCCTCCTGTTATCTTCTGATTTTTAAGTCCCTGATAAAGTGAGAGCTTTACCACTTTATCAACATATCTCAGTAGAAAAGACGCCTCCATAGCGGTGTTTACATTGACCACATCATTGCACAATTTGATATTTCAAAAATAAATTGAAACAAACATGCCAATGTTGCAAAAACTTGTTTTTCTATGAAAGCTTTTAGCGCTAGCATGTGGAGGCTTTTGCTTTTGGCCATTATAAAAATTGCAACTGGTGCAAACCACGAAGAACAACCTTATTCAACTTCAAGTGTGATTTTCAATTGGGTTTGATATCTAATAAAAACACTGCAATTGAGAGCTTGTGTTGTTTCAACATCAGCAAAATATTGACCAAGACTTGTGCAGATATGTAATTTAAACGCCTCTATTTATAGTGAAAATTGCCAACTTTGACCCCTTCTTATGATAGAGAATTGTTCTCAGCCATTAGTGACTAGATACGGTGCATTCACTGACAAGAAAAATGATGCGATTATTCATTTCCAACCAGTTGATCAGCAATCAGGGATGGTTGGAAGGAAAAATCTCTTTTTGCAGACCCCAGTTGGATTTGTGGTACATCTCTAAGTATAATATCAACAAGATGGAATTAAAAAATAATAATAATTCAATTATGCTAGCAAATTATGACAAATAATTCCAAAAAGTAGCAATTTTTTTTTTAATAATCAGTCTGGCCTCCCCAAAGAAAGCCAGTCAGTGTCTGTGTTTATCGCAAAACCTCGTAGTTGTTCTCGATGAAAGGGAACTGCCTCGGCTGCAGGAACTGAGTCTTGGGGATGTCCAGCCCATCCTCGCCGTACAGGAACTGGACCACGGAGCCGTCGCTGTCTCTGACGGTCAAGTCGTACTGAACCACCAGACCCTCCAGGTGCTTTATGATGCATCTGGGGAGCAGAAGGCAGCAGATGAAGAAAGAGGAAGCACAGCAATCTCACACATTTACAACCACTTCAACTTCCCACTTCAACTTCATGATAAATTTGCTCCATTTACATCAGGAAAAGTTTTGTGTAAAGGTGAGTTACCTCTGCAGATATCCTGATCGGGACGTTTTCACAGCCGTGTCCACCAGTCCTTCTCTGCCAGCCATGCAGTGGAAGAAAAACTCCTGAAGACACATCACAATCATCAGGGTTTCTGCAGGTTTCACCAACTCAAAGTTAAGACTTTTTAAGACCATTAATTAAATTAAAGACAGAAATCACAACAGAAATGTACAAAACAAAATAGCATATTTTATATAGTAGTAGTGCCAAGCCTTTTTTTCACAGGCAGCACCTAGATTTGTTTCAGGTGTAGTGGAGCCAAGTGGTGATAAATTTGCAACCAGGATGAACTCAAAAAAGCTAGGTAGCTAGTTAGCAAAGGTATATTAGCAGCTAGTTAGCTGCAGCTACAACAGCCTCAATCACAGAACATGATGATGTCTTGAGTGCGACTCAAACGTTTGCCTGACAGAAAAGTCCCAAGAGAAAAATAAACTACAGAGAAAATGACATTAACATTAAAAATGTAAGGCCATTTTACATTTTGTCTAATGAATTTAAGACATTTTAATGCTTTAATTTTAGTTTCATGAATTTAAGACTTTACAGATGCAGACACCTTGATCATGGAGTAACAAAGCTTTTTATTAATGCAAAGGCGCCAAAGTCAAAGCAGGGACATAAGTAATAAAAATAGTCAAGATGTGGTTGGAAAACCTAGTGATTTATGCTTCAATTTAATATTAGAGCTCATTCTATTTCTTTATGGGACAAAGATAGTACAGTATATGTTATAGAACTAAAATCCTATTAGGCTTAGGAATGTAAGTAGCAGAACTTCCCAAATAATTTCACCTCATTACTAACAAGTTTATTTATGAAACATTTAGTAAGTAACTGTTTTATCTGCTGCTGCATGTGCAACTTAACCTGCATGTATCTGACAGTCTGCATGTCATAATGTCCTTCTGTAGCCAAACACAAACCGCGCTCCACCTCCACAGCCGAGTGGACGAACCTGTGGCTTGATTCCTGTAAGGAAGCGTCCAGAAACGAAGCCCCCCGCGCCAGGTGAAGGGTCGTACGGCTGGAAGCAAGGCAGAAACTTTCCTGAAGGCATCAGGGGAGGCCTGCGGCCCTCCAGCTCGATCTGACCCAGCAGGCAGGAGATCTGGAACCAGAAGCAACAAACAGGATCAGACCTAGGAGTGCGCAGAAAGGGGGTTGACATTTTTTTCCTTTACAATCCATAAAAATGGATATTTTATAAAATATAAAATGGAGGACAGGACGCTGTGGGAAGATGAGGGTGAACTTGCGTCACCTGCATGGTGTTGACGGTGGAGCCTTTAGCTCCAGACTGCACCATGAGCTGGAGGTTGTTGTCTGGGAACGGGGTGTGCAGTCCGACTGGCATACACACCTGCACACCAACACATGGTCACTGAAACACACTTTGATACACACAAAGTGGTGATGCTTCATCCTGTTAGAGCGTCAAACTACAACTGCCGTTACAATGTCATAAAATCCATCAGTTTTAAAGACATTATTAGAGTCTGAGTACATGAACTCATTGGATTTCATCCGTTTTTTCCCCCTCTGCCAATCATGAAACAATAAAATTTTAAAGACTTCTGATTTTTTAGAATATGGGCAACAAGTTGCAAACTGATGTCTCCAAAATAAACCAAGAAAATAAATGTTGAAAAATATCTCGAGAGGATAATCCACAAAGAAATACAGATTTAATAAAAGCTGTGACTAGTACCTTTATTTTAAAAACGATCATTTCAGAGTTTGTTTGGCATCTAAACTGAATCTAAAAATCAATTTCTCAATGTCTGTGTATCTGATAGTAATGCAAAAATAAGAAATGGTAAGTGAAACACAACTTTTCATATGGCATACTAATAGTAAAAAAGTTAACATTTAAATGATTAAACGGTGGAATAATTCATATGCTGTGAACGTATGGGTCATTATGGATCCCGGTGACAGAGAGTGAAACCTTGTTGATGTCGTTGTTCACTTGGTTGGCCACTTCCTTGAATTTGTGATCGGCCATGCTGAAGTCTCTCTGGTCGGGGCTGAGGTGAGCGTCCTGCCACCTACTGGTGGCTTCAGCCGGAGTCATGCTGGGAGGCAGGTTGAAGGCAGCCTGAAGGGCCTGAGGACACACACACACACAACTGTTTGAAAATCACTTTCCAACATGGACCAAAGGGGATTTCATGAGCACACTTTGCTGGTGGCTTGAAGAAGGACCGGCTAAATATTTGAAACTAAGCTGCACATTAGCAGACAAGCTCTAAAATTATGTAAATGAATCATTGTTTCTACATGTTACCTGTCACAGAGCTCCTGTTGCTATGATGTGCCATAATAATAACCTTGATGTAACTTGTTAGCTTTAAGGGGCGGGGCTTAAATTTTTCGCTAATATCCTAAATGATACAGCAAAGTTGAAGGTGGCAAAATCGAGCCTAAAGCTATTGGAGAGATACAGGCATTGTCCAAACCAAGATGGCGAAAAGTACCAACCGTCAGCAGTCTGCTAGCTCAACACAAAATGTTCAACATGAAATATACAAAGATTGGTCTTTAAAAAAAAACCCAATGAGAATCCTTCATTCACATCAGAAATTAGCGATTAATAAATTGTCAATTATTCGATTATATCTTGGATTAATAAGATTTTTAGTTTTATCTTTGGAAAATTTTGATTTTCCCCCCCATCAATGCATGTCTTTGATTTCCATAGTTCAGAGTGATGTCAGCACGCCCAGGGCGGCCATCTTTGTTTTTAACAAATGTGTTTCATAGCAGACTTTGAATTCTGGTTAACTCTATGCAGACGTGCAACCATTTTGTTTTACTGCAACTACGAGAATAAAGTGTCAATTTTACATGAATAAAAGAGAATAAATTTACTACTTCATTAGGAGAGAGAATGAAGTAGTAATTTTATGAGAATTCATAGAGGAAAATAACCTAATAATTAAAATTAGCATATTCTGTAGTTACACAGGAAATACATCTTTTAACACACCAGCATCAAATTAAAACTACTTTTTTTGTAATTTTAAGACGTTTTGTTCTAGCAAAATTGCATCTTCATTCTGCTGCTATTACACAAAAAAGAAGAATTATTCTCACCTCACCCTAATAATCCGTTGTACAACTAACAGAAGGGATGATTAAAATAAGAAATACTTTTTGAAAATATTTCCTGTTATTTCTAATTTCTTTTCTTAGAAGAGAGAGTGAGGAAAAAATTGTTTAAATCACATTTCAAATCCAACGCTGTTCAGTGTGATTGCATTCCTGGGTGTTTGTGTGCAGTACATGTTTGTCCCCAGTGGGCATGTGGAGCACCGTGGGGCCCATAAACTGCACCGTTACTGTGGCAGCCATTTTGGCCAGTGGCATCCAGGAAGAAGGAAGCACTGAATTTGACAAGGCTGCAGGATTTCATGAGCGCATTAAACACAAACCGGGGAGCTTCGCTCACCTTGGTGCCGATTTTCAGAGACTCCTGGATGATTTGTTTCCTCCGCATATTGGCTCCAGGTTTCACCAGAATGTCTTCCACTCCTAGATAGACACAGACGGGTAACCCAGATTTAAGGCTTGACAGAAGTATGACTCAATCTAATGTATTTATATCTATTACCTGTAGCGTCCCTATCGAGGCCATTACAGTTAACTAAAACTAGTGAAACGACAAAAACTGAAATTGAAAAAACATTTTTGTTAACTGAAATAAATAAAAACAGTATTAATGGGGAAAAACAACAGCTAACAGGAACTATATAATGGGTTTACAAAACTAAAACATACTGAAAAGATAGATATAATATCCATTATTCTTATGTTTATTAATCTATTTATTAGCTGTCTGCACTCATGTAAAATAAATTTTTTACCCCACACAATTAAAGCAGTTTAATTCAGCTGTCGGCAAATTACTGTGCTTGGACTAGTCCACAGAATGGTGACAGCAAAAGGTGGAAGAAAAGGCGAAAGTCAGTTGATTTAATGAATGTTAAACTCTGTTGAGTATTCGTTACCCAATCAGCGTATACTGTACATAATCACAATACAATACTTTGACCTTTTTGAATTCTACACCAAAAACTAAAAAAAAAAAAGATTACTATAACTTCTAAAAACTAAACTAAACAATATTTAGCTAATAAAAATGAGAAAAAACCACTCTTAAAACTAATTGAATTTGAAAGTATTTTTATTAGCTTATGGGGAAAATGTGTTGGATATGCAAGAGGTTCTCCTACCAGAGCTGTTGCACAAATGATCCTATCTGTGCTCTTTGTGTGTACGTGCGTTTTATTTTTGCATAAATAACACACATGTATATACTGGTATCCAAAAGTGTTCTTTTGTTTGCTTGTTTGTTTTGCTTCTTTCACACCACAAATCTGAAACAAAACGTCCAGAAAACTGCAAAACAACCAAAAAACAGAGTTCTTTTAAATCTAGACTAAAAACCCACTTGTTTAGAGTTGCTTTGGAACCATAATTACTGGAACATTGATCAACATATTTTATTTGTATTTATGTTTTTCGACAAAATGTAATGCTAGTTACTGGTTTCTCAATTGGTGACTGTATGATGTTTTTTATGACGTTCTATTTTTGTGTTTTTATGATGTAAAGCATTGTGAACTACCTTGATGATGAAATGTGCTCTACAAATAAACTTGATCAATTGATTAATAAAGACTAAACTGAAACTAAACAATATTTAACTAATAAAAACTGATAGAAACCCACAGCTGTGGAATGGCAGGACCGTACCCAGAGTGAAGCCCCTGTAGAGCTGCAGGTAGGCGGTGAAGAGTCGAGCCAGGCAGCTGAGCAGCTTCCCGCTGGTCTCCCCTCCGTACAGCTCGTAGCAACAGTGGACCAACCCGTAGGCCGACGAGCCGTAGTGCGCTTTGTCCAGAACGCCGACCAGCAGCTCGCCCTGACGGATCACCACCTGCAGGACGACGCCGTGAAGCAGCCGGTTCAACCCGCCAATAAGCTCCGGAACATCTCCTCTAGTGTGTGTGTGTGTGTGTGTGTGTGTGTGTGTGTTCCTACCTGTGACTCACACATGCTCTCTGGGTTGTACCCCGGAGAAGATCGAGGCGGGAGCTGGATCCAAGCCTTGCCAGGGATTTTGGCTCTGCCGGTGAGGTTAAGCGGGACGGCTTTGTCTGGGAAGATGTTCAGCAATAAAGTGGAGACGACCTGTGCAGGATGAGGACGAATGAGGTAGCAAATACAGGTCTGGAAAAAAGGAAGAGCCCACTGCACTGAAACTCCACTGAAAACCGCCTGGTTATTCCACCAAATACTGATTTCTGAACTCTTCCTCAGTTAAAACATTACTGATTTAAAGGAGCAGAATACAAATACACACCACACCTGGAATACCTTCAGACAAATCAAATAACCTTAAATGAGGTTTATTGTTAAGATGTATCGAGGTTAAAATAATTGAAGCAGAAATTCCTGTTTTGAAATGTAATTCTGTAGTAAATGCAAAATATGTCATGGTTTTCCAGGTTTTGTTTCAAAGTATTTGAGGTAATCAGTTGTCACAAATATTTTATGTTCTGTGTCAGAATCTCTGGGTAGTAAAAAGTGAAAGTTTTGGACATTTCTGCACTTAAAGCAAAAGAAAAAAAAGAAAAAAGAACTCCTTCGGACTAGCCAGCAACAATTAGCAAACATCTAGTGGAGCTGTGGATCTGCTAAGTTCATAATATGAGCTATTTAGAGAAACGTTGGTAAAAAAATAAAAAAAAAAAAAGTTGTTGAAGGGTTAATAGAGGAGCCATGTTGTCTTGACCTTCTGGAGGCGGAGTTTCAGAAAGAGCAGGAGCTTCTTAAAGAGACAGAGCCCCAAATTTAAAGTGGTAAATTAGGAAGTCAAATTTCTTTTAAGTCATATTTGATATATAAACAATTTTGAAACTATAAAATGGCACAATGTACTTGGAAAACACATAATATTGCCCCTTCAATAATTATTCACTTCATAGTTTAATAGAAGTAAGGACATCTGTTCTATTTCCATCCCTATGAAAAGAAATTATCCTCCAAAATGAGAAATGAGAAAAAGTCATTTTAAGTTAGATCAAAATGACTAAATCTAAGCATTTATTGCTTAAAATGAGATTGCTAAGAAAATGGAAACTTTTTGGTGAGCCCTCATATCAAATCCCAGTCCAGTCTGTGGAAATGTGCGGTGGCAATGGGAAAGCCAAGTTAAATGTGTGTGAATATTCTTTATAACCACAGAAGGAGTCGTGTGCAGCGGTCACCTGCTTCCCAGTCCACAGCTGCTGAGGTTTGACGACGGCGGGGGCCAGCAGCCTGACCCGGCCCTTCTTATCGGTCAGCCCTCGATACACCAACTCAGTGTACTGGTCCTTGGTGAAGAAGCAGCCTCTGATGGTCATCTTGGTTCCTGACACCATGTGGTCCTGGATGAGGCCCGCTAAAGGTTTACCGTCCTGACCACAAACAGGGAAGAAACCAACAACTCATTCACATCCCTCTGATTCAAGTAGTTCAGGGTCTGAGAGTGAAAAGTAGGTGGGGCTAAATGTGTGTGTGCTGAAGGGGTTCTGTGGGGGTCCACCTTGGGGACGAGGTACTGCTGGTTGGTGCTGACCAGCGTGTAGGCCTCGGCTCGGCCCAGTTCGGTCTGAGGGAAGTGGGCGTTCATCTCGTCTCCGTCAAAGTCGGCGTTGTACGCCTTGCAGTTGGCGTAGTGAAGTCGCAGGACCTGAGGAGCAGAGGACAGAGAGGGTTGACTGGTCATGTGATCTACAGGGTTACCACTCTAACCAGGTTTCACTACGATGGGGTTCTGAAATTTACTCAATTTATTAATAGATATTTACACAGCAGATGGGATCTGACTAGAACAAGAAACGAGGAAGGAAGACAATAGGAAGTAAAGGAAGGAAGGAAGGAAGGAAGGAAAAATGGAAGGAAGGAAGGAAGGAAAAATGGAAGGAAGGAAGGAAAAATGGAAGGAAGACAGTCAATGGGAGGGAAAGTAAAAATGAAGAAAGGAAGAAAGTCAATAGGAAGGAAGAAAGGGAGCAAGTGAGGAAGAAAGGAAGGTAGGAAGAAAAAATAAAAAAGGAAGGAAGAAAGTCAATGTGGAGGAAAGTAAAAATGAGGAAAGGAAGGAAGGCAGCAAGACAGAAGGAAGGTAGGAAGCAAAAAAGAAGGTCGGAAGGAAAAAGAAGGAAGGCAATGGGAAGGAGGGAAAGAAGGAGGAAAGAAAAGAAGAAAGACAACAGGAAGAAGGAAGGAAAAAGGGAAGGTAGGAAGGAAGACAACAGGAAGAAAGGAAACAGAAAGGAAGTCGGACAATATGAAGGAAGGAAGGACTCCACATTTATAAAGTAGGATAAGGAATAATGTATAGGAATCTTTTCCTTCATGGATCCTTCATATAGCAATAAGAGCAGGAGAGAAGAGGCGTTACCTTCTCTCCAGGTAAGATGCGAGCGCAGTGGGCTTGTATGGAGGGTCTGTGCAGGGTGGGCTGTCTGTTGAGCAGCAGAACGTCTCCGTTCTTTATGTGTCGATTCACCTGAGGCAACGACAGCACAGCATGAACCAGCCACATCTCTCAGTGGGTCCGCTTCCAGTCAGACTTACAATCTTCATGGGCATCTTGTGTGGACCGGGACAGGGCGTCAGCAGTTGCTTGGCGACCGCCTCCCTCTGCGCGGCGCTGCTGGGAGACAGGATGGTCTTCCTGCCATCCTCGTTAATCACCATGGAAGCGCCGGGGTGGACGTTGGGCCCGTTGAGGACGGCCTGCCGGAGCTCCTTCACGTTCCAGGGCGTGACGGGCTGAGGGTAGGTCAGCTTGGTGGCAAATACCTCAACACACACACACACACACCGTCACACGTCAATAATCAACTGGTTGACAACTCTGTTGCTACTCTCCACCTAGATCTAGTTACCATGGGAATCCCGATCTCGTTGGTTCCGATGTACATGTCGGGACAGATGACGGACCGAGCGGCGTAGTCCACCCGCTTCCCCATCATGTGCTTCCGGAACAATCCATCCTTCTTCTCCAGGATCTGCCGGACGGAACAGAAAAGTCTTTGGTTTTATCTTAAAAAAGAAATTGACTTTTCTTATTTGCATCCTTTAATGTTTTTTTCTAATACTGCATATATAGCGGCTTCAGTAGTTAAATGAAAAATCTGCAGAATGTTAAAATTTCTTACCCGATTAATTGACAGAAAAAAAATCACTCCCTAAAAATTATTCCTAGCTGCAGCCGTATTTCAAACATGTCCTAGTTCATACCCCATTTTTCCCCCTACATGCCATGACTGTATGCCAGTCTGTCACACCTGTCTGATCCCGGGATATTTATCCGTTATCAGTTTGTCCATGTCACTGTCGAAGACGATGTTGACGTGGCTCTGCAGGCGGATCCACGTGTTATAGAGCTTATCTGGTAACGTCACTCCATTGATTCCCGACAGGAACGTCTGATCCTCTGGCTCCAACGTCTGGGGGGGGAACAAACGGTAGGATAAATAAAGAGCTGAGATAAGGTGTTCCCAAAAGGAAGGTGTGACGTTTCCTCACCACTTCCTCCTCCTCAGTTTGCTTCTCTCCTGCTATGAGAGCCAGAAGCTTCCTGATGATGCCGCAGTCCTTCATCACAGCCTGCATGTTGACCGTCTGGCCATTGGTGAACATCTGGTCGCCTAGGCGATTGATGGGGCGATACCTGGAATAGAGGGCGGGTAAGGCGTGTGTACTGCTGCAGTCAGACTTCATGCAGGCGCATTGTTCTGCCAGCGTACCTGCAGGGTGGAACCACCAGCAGCTCCAGGAAGAACAGGTCTGGGTAGAAACCCTTCTGTCCCTCAGACCCTGAGCTCTCCTCCAGACCAGGAAACAGGAACTTCAGGAAGAAACCTGGAATCAAAGGTATCGAGATGACTCGAGATCATCCCATTTCCCCATGCTGGACATTTTGGTTTAGCAGTAACAACACATAAAATTTACTGTAAGATTAATCATATAAAGTAACATCTAGACCTAACAGTAATTCTAATTCTTTTTGTATTTAATCATAAGAAATCAAAGTCATAATCATGGGCAGTGAGAGAGAGAGAGCCGTCAAGCCATAGAAAAGGAACAGCAGGCTTTCTGCAGGTTGGAAGGAAGTTTCCAGCCTGCAGAGAGTCTTAAAGAATGAAGCCTAAACATTTTGAGTAATTGAATAAGAACCAGTGCAAAATACTTGTATTAATGTTGTTTTGATGCTGAGTCAGAGAAGCTAAAGGAGGTTATAGATGTGATTTTGACAATGCACTTGAAATGATGTAAAATGTGTAACTGCAATCAAAGATCACTAAGGTTGTGTGTTGGAGGCAGATACTAGGTGAAAGGTTAGGAAAAGGATGCTCACTAATAATCGTGCTTCATGTGTTTGACCTGTTACCTCAGTAAAGTTGATCAGAGTTTCATACTGGTTGCTGACATGTAGTGAATCAGTAAACAGATGGGCGGCTCAAAAGGGGAACTGAAACTGCTGGAGAGAAGGAAAGTCTGCAGGCTAAAGGCCTGTGACCCTTGAGCAGGCCCAGGACAAGAACACAGACATGACATGATGGTGCGAAGGTAGATCTGAGATCATCTATTCAAGCAGGGCAGCCTGCAACATGAGAGTGACCTTTGAGGGTTCTCGACGTCTACTGCAAAAGGAGAGAAGTGGGTTTTTCCTTCCGTAAGGTCCGCTCTGACACCTAGACGGATCAACAAAGCCATGGATCTACACTGAACAAAAATATAGACGCCTCATGTCAAATAAGTTTTATGAACATTTGGGTTGAGCAATATATATAGAAACTCAAAGTATATTTTCAGTAATCACTGATCTTCATATCGGCATTGATAACATCGTGGTCTGGCCATTTGTAGCGGTTTGACCGTCCTTTGAACGTGATAGAGGTCAGGTTGAGGAATTTGATTTTGACCAGTTGGCTTCTGGTAGACGGTTACAAACAGTCTGAGGCGCGATGCTGTTGTACAGACCAATAGACTCATCAGCTGTGTGTGCCGCTGGTCTTAGCCGAGCCCACAGATGGACGAGTCGGATGTGGCGATCTTGTGCTGGAGTGGTCGATTAGCCAGTCTGTTGGAAACCAACTCTTAACCGGCCAATGGTCCGATAATGGACATTGAGCCGTGGAGCTACTGCTCTGGTGGACGTCCCTGCATCCAACATGCCAATGGCACGCTCCAGCATAACTTGAGACATCTGAGGCATTATGACTTGGGACAAAAATAGACATTTTGGGGTGGCCTTTTATTGTGGCCAGTCCAAGGATTGTCCAGCTGTTGCTCATTTTGTCTGATCACCCAGTGGACATGCCCCACACATGCACTGAGTAAAAAAAAAACCTCACTGAGTTATGCTCACTGACAGCAGGTTGGATTAAATATTATAACAAATCAAGAGAAATATTACTTTTGTACAATAAAATGCTCATTTACAGTTGTTAACTCCACATGGCAACAGTACGTATTTGACATGGGGCGTTTATATTTTTTGTTCAGTTTACGAGGAAGAATCCCACAAGCTGATGGACAGCAGCAGAGCACCTGTATGCGCATGACGAAACTCCCCCAAGATCCAACAGCTGTAGCTTTGAATCTGGACTCTTCCAGCATCCAGGCCTTCAGGCCAACAGGCCTCGGCTCCCTGGGGACAGGGGCCCCCTCACTTTGCCGGGACAGATCCTATGCCAATGGATTGGACTGGAGTTTGTGGTTCAGCTCTCCATCTTGCAAATAGATTTTATTATACATCTCTTTAATTTGACATTTGCATCTGATCTCTGCTACTACTAAATGCTGTATAATCCCCCTCATCCCAAGCCATAATTAAATGAGCATACAAAGACACTCACATGGTGGGCATTCTTTCTGTGCGTCACTCTAGAGCAGGGGTCCCCAACGTTGGTCCTCGAGGGCGCGTATCCTGCATGTTTTAGTTCTCTCCTGGTCGTACCAACAACCTTTTCTGCATGTCAGTGTTCTTCTTAGGCCTCTAATGAGCCATCATTTGATCCAGGTGCGCTAAACCAGGGAGAGAACTAAAACATGCAGGATGCGTGCCCTGGAGGACCGACGTTGGGGACCCCTGCTCTAGAGTCCTCTGATAGGTGTAATTAATCATGGTGTTAAAACTAAACCGACAAGGTGTAACTACCAGTGGCTTAGCAAACAAATAGAAGATAAAAATATCTACTCTGCGACATCTAACTCAAGACGCAAAAACCTAACCTGGGCAAACGTTGAGTACATTGTGAAAAAGAGGAAAACGACCATTAACTGGTGTGATCTGTTGGACTTAATTCAACTCCGGCAGCTAGTAGGTTAACCCATAAGAGGAAGAGAAGATGAACATTCTGGAAGAAGGTCGTCAGACACAGGCAAATGTCCTCCAGTGAATCCAGATGAAATGTTCTGTGTGAACTCGGCCAGAGGCTGCAGCTGGATGGAGAACTGATTCTCCTCCAGAGAAAAGTGCCAACTTAGACAAAGGAAACAGGAATCACTTCCCTGCAAAGTCTGATGGATCAAATGGTTTAGTTAAAATATGTTTAGCAGGTAGAAAAAAAACAACAAAAAAACCATAGATTTTTTAGACATAAGAGAAGTTTTGGCGTCACGATTTAGTTCCACCAGACCAGGACCTTCAGGTTTCTCCGACTCATCTCAATACATTAAAATAATGTACTTTATGCTGATATATTGTCTAATTTCAGCTCTCAGGGTTTGGATTTTACCTTCTTTCTCCCAGACTTTACTGATGTGCTCCCTGGCGGTGTTGGCAGTGAGGAACAATCTCTTTCCAGTCAGAAGATCTTCTGCAATATCGACAAAAAGGACACATAAGCAGAGAGAAATATTCTCATCCAACACATCCCACGCAAAATAAGAGCAGAAATCTGGAAAGAATATCTTCACAATAAGCGACAGACACCTTCCTCTTGTATTAATTCTTTGTTCTAAATGCTTATTTCTTTGTTTTGCTTTATTGAACACTTTACTACTTCTTACTCCACTGAAATGTCTCAGCTACTTCTGGACCACGGCAAACTAAGCCTGAAAACAGTTAGGCTGAAGAGTTTAATCGGTTTCTGTCTTTTGTTGATTAAACACTCTTTATTTATTTAATAAAAACTTTTAGTTTCTTTTAAGTTTCTCTAGATCTTGCTGCGATATTAGGAATTCTATCACTTGGGAATGTTCTTCAGGTGACAGAAGGCTGATTTTGTAACTATCTTTATGTGACTCTGAAGCCTCAGGTTTGACTCATTGCTACAGCCAGACTTCAGGTCTGGTAGCCGGTTTATCGTTGTAATAGCTGAAGCTAACGAAAACTAACAAAATAACAAAAAACTGAAATTGAGAAACCAATTTTGTTAAATGAAAATGGTAATTAATGGGGAAAAAAAATTAACTAACTACAAGAATATTGGTTATAAAACTAACTGAAACATACTGAAATTAGAAATATAATATCCATAGTTTTCATGTTTATTAATCTATTTATTACCCTTTTGAATTTATTTTTTCCTCGCTCATGGAGCGCTGTCGGCAAATTACAGCGCTCCATACTCCAATCAATCAATCAATCAATCAAATTTTATTTGTATAGCACATTTCAGCGGCAAGGCATTTCAAAGTGCTTTACATCATATCAAAAAACAGAAACATGGTGCAACATAGAATCAACAGTAAAAACAATAAAANTTTTTTTGTCGAATTTGCATCCATAAAAGGTTTACCAATTACACACCAATGACCCTCTGTCATTGGCCATTTTTCTTCTAACAAGAGGCTCTGTACACCTCTTTCACGGAATTTCACTCAGGGATGCTTTGTATACTCACTCCAACTGGTGGTGCTTAGGCTGACAAAGTGGCGACAGCAAAAAGTTGGGAGAAAACACCAGAGTCAGCTGGTTGTTCAATAATTATTGAAAACATTTTTTTGAGAATGGTATCATCCGTTGAGTACTCATTACCCAATTGATGTATAAATAATCCCAATACAACACTTTACCTTTTTGAATTCTGCACCTAAAAATAAACCAAACTAGTATGCAAAAACTAAAACTACCACTATAACCAGTAAAAACTAACTATTTAACTAATAATACCTAATAAAACTAACTCAATTAGACAAAAAGTCAACAATACTATTATAACCCTGGTGTGAATCAAAAGCAAAGGCTAAACCTTTTTTTCCTTTTTAAGTTGAGAAAAATATCATCTTGTTCATGGTTCTAGTCATTTGGTATGAATTTGGATTATTTTTATTTGGAAACAAAAAGCTGCAAATGAAAGCCACCATGAATAACGCATTACTTACTAATTAGATTAACAGGAGTGATTTCAGCAGGACTGTTCCACAGCTTCATTTGAGCTGTACTGAAATCTTCCCCCCTTTAACTACAAACCTCTGAACTTGCCACAAAAAACCCTGCAAATCCAAACATTATGCACTGCCAAAGTCCCCCACCTGTGTTTTCAGCAGTTTGTCCTCCCGTTGGCATGGTGACGATCAGCTTGCTGTTGTGTTCGCGACGCACCACTAACCTGCCACCTCTTCCCCCAGATGAAACACAAACACAGAGCACGAGGTGAACTTTGCGTCACCGTTCAGAACGTCATGCTTCACGTTCAGGCTGGGTCTCTGTCGGCCTACCTGCAGTACGGACACTTCCTGGTTTTCATCTGGACCTTCCAGAAGTCGTTTATCAGGCTGCTCTTCTTCTCAACCAGATGTTTAATCTAACAAACGAAATCGACGCGGAGTCAGTGAATGGCGCAGGAAGACATCGTCAGTGACATCACCTGTCCGGTCGGGTTTGTGATTATGTGGAGGTGTAAACTCACAGGTTTGGAGTTCTGCGAGGCCTCGGCGTTCGCTCCAACGACCATGCTGGTGAACTCCCTCAGCACCTGCTCGATCTCATCTCCTGTGGCTTTGGGGTTTTCTTCAAGGTGCTAATATAAAAAGAACAACAATAATCAACTTGATTTTTTTTTTGTCTTATAGCAAATCTCCATGGTTTCCTATGGTTACTAGTTAACTACATATTAAAAGTACAAGTAAGATCCCGGTTGACCTTTAAAAATGAGCTTATCGGTATCAATTCGTCAACAGATTCAAATTTGAATCGGTGGAAATTCGGATGTTGATGCTTCACAGAAGCATGTTCCTTTAACCCACCTGATTAAGAACTCTCTCTACAAGGTGGACCTCCTCCATGGCTCCACGCTCCAGTAACTGGAGTTGGTTCACCAGCAGGTGGATGGAGGCGCGGGGACACGTCAACATGTGACACGACAGGCACGAGCCGCGGATCAACAGGTAGAGTTTCTGAAGGGGAACAACATGTCAGACACAGACACAAAGTGAAATTAATTAATTAAAAATTGGACTATTTAAAGCTAGAAGCAGATCGGAAGCTGATAGGATGCGCTGAGAGCAACACTCTTTAGTGTAGAAGCTCTAAGTGAAGAAAACTATTATCTATTTCTTCTGTCAGTGACATGACAGCACAAAAACTGCAAGAAGATGTTTAAAAGGAAGCTATAGTTTCCATTATATATTTAAATATGACTCCATTTTCTTCAGGCTAACAGAGAGAGCGAGACTTGCAGCAAATAACAGGAAGGCTAAATGTGGAAAACCAAAGTTTCGCTCCTTTATCCTCTTCAACTTTTTCTATCCATCTATAATGAAGCCAGGTTACTGCAATTTTCTTTTTTTATTATTATTAATTCTGCTTAAAATTTTATTTTGATTTTCACTTGAATGGCACAGAAGAAATGTCACATTTCTTGGGGAAACATTTCTAAATTATTCATAAATTTTATCTTTGTGGGTTGCAAAACTCTTAAGACTTTAATAGCTGTGTGTACTTTAGAGAACAACAGTACAGTCTTGTGCTAATCACCAATATAAAATCCTAAAGAATGTTGAAAATATTACCTCAATTAATAATAATAATAATAATAATAATAATAATAATAATAATAATATGTCAATGTTTTTAAAATGTTAAAACTTTATTTTGAATAAATGGTAAGACTCTTTTCGGCAGTATTATGAATAATTAGCAATTGCTCATTGTAAGAAAGGATATAAAATACATATTTTCAACACTATGTATTTTTTAATCAAAATATTGAAAGAAAATGTGTAAAATCAGCATGACATAAAATAAATAAATAAATGAAATAAGCAACTGAACTCAATTTTCATATCCTCCAACTGAATATTCTTTTGTGAAAGCTGTTCATCTAATTCTGGTGTATGTTTGTGTATTGAATGATGCTCACATCAAAGAACAGTGGGTTGTAGACTGGTAGAGGCAGCTCTATGTGTCCAAAGTGTCCTGGACAGTTGTTGAAATCCTGACAGCAGGTGGAACAAACCTGGGAAAACCCAACAATATTAAACAAAGTAACATCCATCCATTTTCTTTAAACCCTTGTCCCTAATGGGGTCGGGAGGTGCTGGTGTCTATCTCCAGCTGACGTCCCGGGCGAGAGGCAGGGTCACCCTGGACAGGTCGCCAGTCTGTCGCAGGGCAACACAGAGACAGACAGGACAAACAACCATGCAGACACACACTCACACCTAGGGAGAATTTAGAGAGTTTTTGGACTGTGGGAGGAAGCCGGAGAACCCAGAGAGAACCCACGCATGCACAGGGAGAACATGCTAACTCCGTGCAGAAGGCCTCAGGCTGGGAATCAAACCCAGGACCTTCTTGCTGCAAGGCAACAGAGCTACTAACTGTGCCACTGTGCAGCCCTACAAAGTAACATTATTCATTTATATGCAAAATGAGGAATTGGATTCATTCAAAAGATTCAGCTATAAGGTCCAAACACTGAGCATATATAATGTTTCAGTAAAGCACCTCTTTGATGTCTGTTGGCCCCAGAGCCTGGTCATACAAACTGTTCTGGGCCACATTTCCAACAGCGTCCAGAAGCCTGGAGTTGGTGATGGTTTTCACGCTCAACTTCCTGAAAAAGAGATGGAAACATGTCGCAACTTATCCTCAGTTACTTTTTAATCAGTTTGTCACTGGTTCTGAGCTTTTTGGATCAGAAAGTAGCACAGGTGTGAAGCTTAAAGGCAGTTTGTTTTTACTTATTATTTGACAAGCATACTCAGCTGCTGTCTCCCCACAGCAGCTCGGATGTGACAGACCTCAGGGGGCTAAAAGCCACGAGCTTTACGTTGTTTTGAACTCTGACTCGCCAGAAGCTAACATGCTAACCCGCCTCACCTTATCTCTGCGATTGAGTACAGGCCAAACGACAGGCCCTCCAGCCGCCGCCATGGCACTTCTTTGGAAAACAACATTTTTGGATGCTAGCTGAAACTTTGTGTTGTTTATAGTTGTAAATTCATGGCGCTGCGCTTGAAGCCCACGAGCCGCACTTTCCTCCCGTTAACGCACGTGGGACCGCGAGACCACGGCTGAGCCTGGAGGGGAGCACGCGCACACACATTACAGGGTATTTACACGAAATTACTCTTTACATTCACTTTATATTTCAGGGTTATCTGCGAAATGGCTGTTAATGGAGATTTAAGTCAGATATACTTTGGCATTAGCTTTTGAAAAGCCTGTGACTATTATTTCTCCTCCCCTCTTTCACTGGACATGGTTCATCCCTTACCCACAAGCCCTCAGGTTTTAACAACATGGCGGCTCCCTGTAGGCAGGTAGGACATCATATTCAGAAAAACGGGAGATTTCTGCGGATTAACATCGACCAGCTGTTTGCTAGCAGGTAGGACATGCTTGTGAATGTTTTTCTATCATATTCTACTTTCACTTACTTGTATCGTCGTGTGTGTTATTAGTTTACCAGCAGCAGCTGAGGTCACGTCTCTGACTTTCTACGTACATCACCACTACAATGATTCGGCTAAATCTGTTAAATTAAACATGCAGCTTACCGTCAGACTACTGTGAACTCAGAGGAAAAAATGCTTCTAGTTGTAAAAAACGATGTAAAGTCTTCCAGCAGTTCCACAATAAACTGTAGACTAACTACAGATGCTTTACTGTGTTAACTAAATGCAAGTGCAGCATTAAATTCTGTTTCTCATTTATTCGTTGGCCAATTTGAAAATATCGGTTTATTGGTTCGTCTATGGTGGCGCAGTTGATGGCGTTCTTGTATTTGCAATACGGAGGTCATGTGTTCGATTCCCGGTTGGGGTCTTTTCTAAATAGTGTCCAGATAATTAAAGCTTAGTTCTGCTTCTCCTCAGGAGTTTTGGGCGGACTTCAACTCTTCAACAACAAGCTACCGACCTTCATAAAGGTAAAGCAATCAAAGCAGTTTGATTAGGAGTTTATGGAACTCAAAGAAACTCTTTCCATGAGTTTATGGAAAGATTCATGTGGGGACACTGAAAACCCTTCACCTTCCAGCAGCATAAACATGGACACAAAACAAATGTGAAATACAGTTAAGATTAAGGGATGCGAATACTTTCACAATGCACCGTAACCATAGCAAATCAGTAGAGAGAACAGTGTTGAATTCCTGTTGTCTCTTGATGTAAAATTTTTTGTTTTATTGTATTCCAGAATCAAAAGAAGCGATAGTCATCCCCAGAAAGAAATCATGGTATGTCTAATGTTTAATAAACAGCATAAAAAGTTTTATTCTGATCACTGATGACTACATTCCTTAGCACAGTCAGTATTGCGTTTTCCTCTTGACAGGAACAAGGAGGCAGTGCTGGAGGCCCTGGCTTCTACTGTCCAACGGGTAAGAGTTCTCTTGGGCTAAGATTTTGGTTTCTCTGCGTGGTTCTGTTTGTTACTTTGGTTGTTTCTCATGTTTCCTGCTTGGACATTTCTCCCTGCAGGACCCAACAGCGTATCCCTACCAGTTCCAGGACGATTCATACCTCTCACCCAGGACGTCCGTTGAGTTTGTAGGAGCTCTCGCTCGATATATCAACCTTTAAATCTGTGTTACCATAGTGATTTCTCAAAAAGGAATGGGGACAGTACCTGACAGTGAGTTATTTGCTTTTCTTCTTTCTCTTTGCAGAAGCTGTTCTCCCTCTCTCAGGAGTCTGGCAGAGCTGCAGCCAAGTACTTTGTCAACAGCAACCCCAAGTTATTCACCAAAGATTTCGCAGAACCGCATATACCAGTAAGAGCCACAGGGATGCAAATAATTAATCGACTTCTCATTAATTGTCGATTGATTCTGAAGCATAGCCAGTTGATACAGAAACAGTCCAAACGGAGACAAGTTGGGATGTAAAATACATTTTATGCGGTTTTTTTTGTTGTGAGTTAAAGCTCTTCATGGAGCAAAGACAACTTCTGCCTGTAGATGTCTCCTTTTATGGAGGAGTTAAGTGTTTCACAGTTTATTCTTTTCATCTTTTATTTTTCAGTTCAGCAACCAATGAGCTTCCTCTTTTGTTGTATCCTATAATAATACAAGAATAATAATATGACAAAACCGCAATTTTCTTTGTTTTTGGTATGTACTAAATAAAGCGGAGACAAAATAATTTTGTATCAGCTTTTTTTTAATCAGCGTAGTCTGAAAAATATAACTCTTTTGTCATGGAAAGACATCCGGCCATTTTGATACTAGAGAAAACTGAGGGTTTTAAGGAAAAGGCCGCTTATTGATTAATCGTTAGTTGATTGATGATGGAGTTTTTGTTAGTTTTTGCAACCCCACATGTATCCTGTGGGGACACAGTGTGAGATATGATTTCTTTTCCCTCATCTACAGTCATCTAACAAAAGGTCAGCGCCTGCAGCCTCAGGCATCTGTCTACCCATGTCTTATGTTGTTTGTTTACTGTTTGTTTTTTTTTATTCTTCTTTATGCTTTGGATGGGCTGTACTGAAACAAATTTTGTTGTTCTGATTTTGATAGCAATCAACTGTAGATGAACTTATTAATCAATGACTTGCACACATTTTTAGTTTGTTTTGTGTGCATTTGTAGTGTTTGATGCCAGAGAGCGTGGCGCTGCGTCTGGAGGAGGTGAGCGAGGAGGCGCTGGAGGAACGGATCAGCCTGAGGAAGGTCTCGGCTGCGGTGGAGATGTACGATCAGCTGCTGCAGTCCGGTGAGGTTGCACACAAGAAAGGTTAGGTTTCTTTAAAACAAAAAACCACCGATGAACCGCTTCATTTCTGGTGAACATTGCTCCTTTCAGGCACAGCGGTCGCCATGGAGACAACCCACAAGTTGTTGGACCTCATCTCTCTGTACTGTGACAAGGACCCAGTCCAGGAGGGGGCGCCAAAGACTGAGGATGGAGTAAGTCGATCTTAACCAGGGCGACGTGGTCGACTCTACGGAGCGCGGATGCTGAGATTTGTCTCTGTGTTCGGCTCAGGAGGAGGCGGGAGAGGAGGAGGGCGGGAGGCGGAAACCCATGGGGCGCCGAGCGACAGACTTCCTGAAGTTCACCTGGAAGGAGAACAACAACGCGGAGAGGATCTTCAACCTGCTGCCGGAGAGAGACGCGCGGTGTTACTCCGCTCTGATCAGAGGCATGGTGAAGGTAACGCCTCGCTCATGTCCATCACGCTGAACAAACAGCCGCTTTTCATCACCGGAGCGTTCCTTCATTGTTTATGTCTCTGAGCAGCATGGAGCATATGGAAAGGCCTTCAACCTGTACGCAGACCTGCTCAACAACAGACTGTCAGGTGAGGATCAGGACACACAGTGAGCAGGAAGCAGCGCATTGCTAATACTGGACAAATATCTGCTTAGATCCAGGATAGTTCAGATGTGGGGTTCCCCAAGGTTCAATCCTGGGACTCCTTCTATTTGATTACATCACCTACCTCTACTTTATCAGGTTATAACAAAAAATAAGATTAATTACCTTTAGACATGTCGCAATAAACCAATTTATAGCAACATGACTTACTTTTATTATTCAAATCTTTTTATTTGTTTTAGACATATAAGAACAACAATGAAACAAAAACAAAATAGCGACTTACTTTTAATACTTGTTAGCACCAGGGTTACTCCAAGAAAACTTTCCAAACCTGGTGGTAGGCTGCTGGATGACCGCCATTTTCTTTTATAGTTAAAAAAATATTTCAAATTGACAGGAAATTTGAAAATATCACTTGACGATTATGTGTTATTGGAAGATTGATACCTGCACACCAATTATAAATTCTTAAAAAGGGGGGCGAATAATAAAACAAACTAAAATAATAAACTATGCTTAACCTGGTGGGCTAATTCAGCCAGGAAAGTCGGTTAGCACCAAAAAACTGACGGTTTTCTTGCGTTCACAGCTGACGTCCACGTCTTCAACGCGCTGATCTCAGTAGTTCCTGATGTCAGAGAGAAGTTCAACGAGAGATGGGACCTCATTGCTGTAAGTACTCCTCAACTCTGGAACGTTGTTCAGATTCCCTTTAATAAAAAAAAAAGACATTTTTATCATCAGAACGACTGAAGGAAGCAGCCAGACCAGATGTTCAATGTTAAATTATGTGTGTAGGAATTGCTGAACCAGATGAATGAACAGAAAGTTCGTCCCAACCTGCTCACCTTCAACAGTGTTCTCAAAGCTCTGAGGCGATGCGGCTTCCTGGCTAAAACCTTCTCGCCCCAGACTCTGAACGAGATGAAGGCCCTGGGAATCGGTAAGCTACAGGCTCCATCGCCTCTGCCGTTTACCTCCGGGGGTCACGGGGTCATGTTGTTTCCTCACCCTGTTTTCCGCTGTGCAACCTTCAGCTCCAAGTTTGGCCACCTATGAACACATCCTGGCAGTCTTCTACAAGTCCGGTAGGTCTGGCTCTCGCAGAGGCAGCTGTTTATGAGCTACTTCCTGCTTATGAGCTACTTCCTGTATGCTTACTGAGCGGTGGACATTTCCTCCGCAGCCTCCCAGGGGCCCAGCAACACGGACGTCTTACAGGACGTGTTGACAGAGCTGGAGGGAACCAGCTTTACCTGCCAGGACCCTAATGACGGTGAGGCCAGAGCGACTGAGAGAGGAAATGATGTCTTCTGTACTGATAGGATGACAGGAAACCTTTCTAAACTTTTCTTTTTCTTTTCTTCCCAGTTTTTTTCTTCTCCACTGCAATGAAAATGGTAAGTTTTAAAACTTTCTCTTTCTTTTTTTAATATCTTTTTATTTTTTCTGTTTTGATTTTTTTTAGCTTTGACTTTACTTTTTTAGCGTAGAATCAGAATTGGGTTTTATTCACCAAGTTTGAGCACCCAAACAAGACAATTACATTTAGGACTGTAACTCTGTTCCTGCTACATTAACCTCACCTCCAATGTCTCCAAGTGTTTGGACGGTAAAGATCTGGAGCTGGGTTACAAAGTTCACAGTCTGGTGGAAGTTGGGGAGAACTGGAGGCTGCTGGGAGATTCCTATCAACGGGGTCTCTATTAGTAAGTTCCCAGAAATGGCTCTTCTGATGCAGTCTGTCTTCATTTTTGTTTTTTCCAACTTCCTAACCCTCCCCGTTTCCTCGGCAGCGGTCGCTTCTTCAACCTGCTGTGCATGATGGAGCACATTGACGTGGTGCTGAAGTGGTACAGCCGGATCGTCCCGTCGGTCAGTTCGCCCCCATCCGGCTGTGTTTCCATTACAGATGTGCACCAAACTTTGTGAAGATTCTGCTAATGTTGGGGGGGAAAAAAACACAAGTTTGCATATGCAGTGTTTCCATTATTTAAGAAATGCACTAAAATCACACGTGAATAAGTTTTTTCTCGTGAAAAGTCATTAAGAAACACGCAGCACCGTCATCTTCCAGATACTTCCTGTCATCTTCTTCTTCGTGGTTTTCTCCAGTAGTAATATCCGGTTTTTGATCATGTGACTCATCCGATGCGGGTAAAAAAGTGCTTTTGTATTTTGTGAATTTGACCAACCCCGGTTGTTGAGGCCTATCAGACACCATATATGGCGCTTCCTATTTTTAGATAATTGTCGATATAAAGGCTTTTTTTTTTTTTTTTTTTTTTTACTATCAAGAGGTAAATTTAATTTATTTGTTTTGAAAAAATTTTAAACATTTAAAATACGATCATATTTGCCGTTTAATAGTCACTATTTTGTTTATTTTATCAGAAATGATGTAAAACATAAAGAAGAGCGTGTGAAATAAACCACCTTTGATGTGGCCACAAAAAAAACACGCTATCCGAGCAGCAAAGCTTTTTATAGAAAAACAAGTTTTTTCGAAATTGCCTCGTTTCTATTCATTTTTTAAATGTCAAATTGCGCAATTACACGGTCAGTGGAAACGCAGCTACTGTTTGCAGATTACTGCCGTGTGGACAGTAGCTCACTCTTCAGTCTGCTGTTTGCAGTTGCACTACCCCAACCCTCAGGGAATAAAGAACCTGCTGCAGGCTCTGGACACGGACAGCCGCCTGGACCTGCTGCCCACCATATGGAAAGGTCCGTCCCACACCGCCAGGAGCGTTCTACCTGCCTTTGTTTCTATAAATATGGTTCATTTCCCTTTATTGTCTGCAGACATTAAGACTTTGGGTCATGATAACAAGGTGGATCTGGTGGAAGAGCTGCTGAGTCTCATGGCCAGAGACGAGCACAGTGTGGAGGTCTGTTTTCGTCCCTCACTGATCCACTTTTTTCACGTCCAATACAGGAAAAAATTGGCTGGAATTGACTGAAAACATGTATAAAAACAAAAACACGGACGTAAATGTGCTGAATTAAAATTCGTTTGATAACTCTCCGCCAGTACAGCACACTTAAATACACGAATAGCTTCATAAGTTTGGTCAAACATGTAAAAGCAACACAATTTTAATTTATTCAAATTAGGAGTATAATAGCCAATGTAAAATAACAATAAACTGAAGCCGACTACCTTGGTCAAACATGGAAAAATACAGCAGCAAACTTTCTTCCAAATGGTTCAAAAAGTGCATTTAGGTATTCTAAATATAATGTAAAATGAATAATAAAGCATGATGTCACTCAGAGCACAAATCATAGAATTAGACTGAATAGATCTGTCCTTATGAATCAGGCCCATCGTCACTGATACCTGATCTAGTTTTTTTTTTTTTTTGTCAATATTGGCACCAATACAGATATTAACATTGGGTTGATGTGTCTTTAAAAGGCTCACTTTTATTGTGTCTTATCATTTGCAGTGAGGAATTTTCTAGTATAGCAATAAATTCTAAGAAATGTTTAAAACACCCCAAAAACTGACTGTCAGAATTTCCACTATTTTCTCCTGTTTGTTCCATAAAAGCATCAATAAATTCAAAACTGTGATCAAATGTAGTTACTGTGAGCAGTTTAATGATAAATTAAATTTCTTTTGCCATTTGCCATTACTTAAAAAAAGACAGCAAAGATGTAATAAATAGTTTTTATAGTTATCCTTACAGTACCACAAGATCTAGTGATAAAATGTCTGTCTGACCATATCTTCTGCAGGTCCAGGAGTCTTTTGCTGCGTGTGCTCTGGATGTTAAAAGCGTGTTTGACGGGAGGCCCAGCATGGAGTGGAGCACCTCGTCGCTGTCGCACATCTCCACCCTGCTGCTGCGAGCCAACAAGCTCCAAAAGGCCTGGTGAGAGGATGATTCACACCGCTTACAGGCTGGCAGCGCGTCCTGAAAAAGTCTTCTGCTCAATTACCTAAAATTAAGGCAATAAAATGTCTTAAATTATTAATTTTTTTAAGTGGGCCTTCAATATGTTAATCACAGGTATTAAATTTTGTCTTGACAAGACTATTTGATCTCTTATATTGTATGTATTTTTTTTCTGGCAGGACTTTTAAGTCGGGTAAAAGTTTGAGTCACACTCAGACATCTTGACGTTCTGTGATTGGAGACTGTTGAAGTTTTCCTTTAATTTGTTTATTACTGACTTTGAGCTATTCTTCCTGTCGCTATAAAGCTGTAAATCAAGGAAAATGTATAAAGATATCTCTCAACTCCTAATTTTTTGAAATTTATTTAATCTCCAGTGAAGTAAACTCTTTAAAAAGTTTTCAATTAAAAAAGAAAAAAGACGGTTGAGGCTACCGGTAACTCACAACTAGCTAGCAAGCTTTTTGCATCTATCATGGGTAAAGTTTGTACGTTTCTAGGCGATTTAAGTCTTAAATTCCTTTCATAATAGTCTTAAAAAGTCTTTAATTTGAATTTCCTTAAGCTCTCTTTATTGCATTACAACATAGTACAATAGAATGATGCGTGGTTTTGAAAAACTGATCAATCTAAAAAGCATTCTATTCAAATAAATTGTTATTCAACTCATTTTATTAAAATAAAATGTGTTGAAATTTCCTGTTATGTTGAGAGAAAAGGTTCCGGTTTGGCTGCCTCATTGTGTCTCTTCCGGTTCCCTCTGCAGGGACATGCTGCAGCTCTTCAAAGACAAAAACAGAGTTCCTTCGTAAGTTTGCACACAATTTTTTTCTTTTCCTTTTTTTTTTTTTTTTTAGCGTAACCCTCTGTTTCCCTGTGGTCTTTTCTCCACAGTGGGGCGCTGTTGAACAGCTTCCTGACCGCCTGTCGATGCAGCGCTTCCCCTCAGAGGGCCGTGGAGCTGGTCCAGCTTTCTGCCGCTTTCAGTCTCCCAACAACCCCGGAGCTGGCCGAGAGGACACTGGCTGAGTTTGAGCTGAACGACAAGCAAAGGTGACTCACTTAATTACCTGGAATCGACCAACCGGTTGGCAAATCAATTTTACTAAATCGTTCTTTTCTTCTGGGGAGTTAGAAAAAATATATGCGGCACTGTGCAAAAGTTTTAAACCGCCAGACCGGCGAGCAGAATGCCAATGAAAACACTCCCACAGCAGACTGCAAAGCACTATCGGGTAGCCTGGTCATGAATTATTAGCAGACACTACTTGGAACTGACTTGGAACATTTAAAGTCCTGACAGCAGCATCTGAATAAGTTAGAGAGGTACATTGCAGGCCTTGTCTGACTGCAGAGGAAGAGTGTGGAGGTGAGATGGTTGTGGTTTGGGCTGGTGCAGCATCTGACTGAGAGCTTTGAACGTCAAAAAGAATCTACCGTACTTAAAAATCTTAAGAGACTAAAATTGATGGATTAAGAAAAATCCAGCATAGCTCCTTAAATAAAATACTGGAGACCTGACTCAGAGCATCAATTTAGCTGTGCAAAATACTAAATGTATAAAGAATTACAATGTTTTTTTTCTCACTTTTATTCACTATTCAATAAATATTATGTTCATTTAGCATAAAACTGCCTCGTGCCTTTCTGATTTTAGTCTTAGGGTTTTGTCTTTTTGTAGCCAGGGTTACTGTTGCTTCTGTCTTTTTTGTCAGAAACCTTTCCATTTTTTGATAGCTATGCTAGTTTAAAGAGCAAAGCAGCTTGATAAATCTGACTAGCAGCCAATCAGAAAGATGAGCATGCCAAATAAGTTATTTTAATTTCTTTTATAATAATGATTGACTATTAGGGCCATTACTAATTAAACATAAAATTATGAAAATAGTCATAAAATTACTTAAAGTTGCAATAGGACTTTATTCTATAATTCTACAAATTTATTCTCATATTATTTTGACTTTATTCTTGTAATGCTGCGACTTTATTCTAGAAAGATTTGTTGTAATATTGTGGCTTTATTTTTGTAACTTTTGTTTTATTTATTTATTTTTTTAACATGGCCCTAATACTCCATTAAAAAAAAAAACTGATTAGGTTTTATGATGATTTTTTTTTTATTTAATTGATTATTTTTTATTATTTTTGCAGTTTTTTAAAATACATTTTTCTCCAGTTCATGAGGTTCCCATTAGAGCCCCCTGACGGCCTCCCACTTAGAAAAACACTGGGTTAGAGAAACCAATCTGTTTTTTTTGGTTTCCACTCTGAAGAAAATCAAACTAACTTTCTATATGAAGCTCACTGAGTAGTTTGCCACCTTATCTGATTATTAATCACCATTTATTTACTAATCAGTGGCAGAAATTAGTAATATAGAATAGATGCACTTTCTTTGCCTTTAATTCGATTAGTTTTTTGTTTAAAGCTGTTATTAAAGCTGAACTCTTCCTGTACACATTAACTCAGTGTTTCCCTCCTTCTCTTCCAGATCCATTGTGTCTGAATTCGAAGCTGCACCAGAGAAAGAAGACTAAATAAAAATCAGTGTAACTATAAAAGCCCTTATTGTTAAAGTCCTACTGCTTATTATTGTAAGGAACACTTGTCTCCACTTGTCTGTGTAATAAAACATTTTAACAAATGCAGCCGCTTTCTTTTCTTTCTGTCCACTAGAGGTCAGTGTTTCTCATGTAACCTTTCTTTTTTTTGCTCCTCTGGAGATTTTAATCCTTTTCTTTCCTTTTATGGTCGACATTTGAAGATCTTAGGCTTGTGCTGGGTTTCTTGGTGTGAAATGGACCGTCCCAGTCTTAAATGGTTGTTTTTCTGTATAATCCAACAAAATTGACTTTATCCTCGAGGGCTGTAGGGGAGACACAGGCGCATATTTCTCTCTGTGATAATTTACCAGCTTCCTGAAACTGCTGATAAGCTCCTTCCTCATCATGCTGCCTGCGGACTACATTGCAGGGGGGTCTGGAATGTTGTGCTGAACTTGAGATCTAAACAAACTGGAGTACATATAGGTGGCGGTACGCAGGACGTGCTCGTTACGACGAGGCAGGTCAGCGGTTTGTGTGAAAATGTCTGTCACAACCACTTAAAGAAGCTTAAAAACCAAGCAGGACAAATGTTTCAGCACAGCGGATGAGGTGAAGACATTAGATTAATAGTTAAATTTGTGGCGCAATAGTGTCGACCCAAGTATTCTCTCATGTCTCTACCTGTCCACACTCGGGAGATGCAGGGTGGGAGTGAGCAGGTCTGCACAGGTCGTCCTAATCAAATCCCCTCCACCAATCATCAGCTGAGCTGCCAGCGTGACCAAATAAGGATAAGTGGGCAGAAGAGTAAAGAGGGAGCAGGGGTGGTGTTGAGTCGGGATGGGTGTGGTCCGAGATGGAGCTTCACACACTCTCATTAAGCACACACACACACACACACTACCTGACTCGGAACCATTGCTTTGCATGGAATACGAAATGCGGCCCTTCCGTCGCATGCAGCCTCCTGATTTGGTTGATGCCACGCGGTTTTGCCTGTGGATGCAACCAAGGTGTAGAAATCCTTAAATAGACACACACAGGAGATTTGAATTAATGGAGGGTTTTTTATTTGTCTGGGCAGAGGGAGTAAAAAATGTCTGAATTGTTTTTAAAAAGCCAGAAGTAGGTGGAGGGAGACATCCCTTACTCCTTGTATCTGAAGCGGCGAAGGTCAGAGGTTGGGTCCATGCTAAGAACAGATCAAATTATGAGAATAAAGTCGTACGAGAAAAGTTCAAATAATATGAGAATAAAGTTGTATTTTGAAAATAAAAACAATATTATTAGAAGGACATCGTACAAAAATAACAAATAAACAAAAAAATAGACTTTTACAAATTCAGAAAATTTCCATGTTTTTGTTTTTTTAGACAATTCAGAATTTCATCTCAAAATTTCAGATTGTTTTTCTCGCAAATTTTCAACTTATGGAGTTCAGAAATGTCCAAGTTTTTTCTAGAACATTGAAGAGATTAATCTCTGAATTTCTATTTTTTGGCAGAAATGTACTCCTTTTTTTTCCCGTCTATCTACCGTGGTCCTACTACGCCGTCGCACCAGAACAGCTCGCATCACGCTGGTTTCATATCAAACTCGATTGATGTGAAAAAAGTGTTTCTCCTGCAGTTTTGAGAACAACACCAAACTCGATCCGGCTCAAAAGCCACCTCATCCCAACACAAACACTTCTTATCAAAAAGAAAAAAAAAGCTTGACTTTTTTCGAATTTGGTGTGTTTCCATTAAGCACATTTATCCTGCACAATTCCAACTCGCTCTGGTCAGTGGAAACACAGACACTGACTGTCACCCACGGTAGTGGAGGGCTGATGATGTGGGCTTGTTTTCAACCGCAGGACCTTGGCGCCTTGCAGTCACTGAGTCAACTCCTTATCCCGAAGTATTCTAGAGTCAAACTAGGGGCCTTCTGTGCGACAGCTCAAGTCTCAACTGGGTCATGCAACCTGATCTGAAAGCTCAGCAGCGCGTCTGCAACAGACTGGCTGAAAAAGAAAGGAAACTATAGTGGACAAATGGGATTAATTTAGTGGATATGTCTTTCTCTTTAGTTTATTAGCAATGCAGGGGAGGATTGCAGTTTGTTTCAAGTGTCAAACATGTCTCAATAAGTCAGATATTATTATTTGTCTCAAATCTTTACATATCTATCCATCTGTATGAAGGATATTCCTGAATGTAGGGAACGAACTACAGGTCTCTGTTGGTTCCCAGTTTCCTTGTGTGGAAAATCACAGTTGAAGACTCCCTAACACTCTTCATGCAATGACTAAAATGTACTTAGACCAAAGGTTGGATAGCTTAATAAAAGTAGAGTAAAATGTCTAAATGAATCTAATTGAAGGCTTTTTACTAGCTTAAAAATAGTGAGTGCCTCTCTATGGTTTTTTATGTAATTTCAGATATTATTCTGAGTAAAATATATAAATATACATATACAGCTTCTTCAGGTCCTGTTTATATTTCGACAAACAGTACTGAGTTAATCCATTCTGGATTCTCCTAAATATATTTCTGTAAGCAGCCTTTATGACAGGCGTAGTATTATGTGTTTTCCAGCCCCGTAGTGCCACTTAACTGTTACCTTCAGTTGTGATGACAATGTTACGCATATAAAATATGACTTCAAAGAAATTTGTCTTTGTAATTTAAATCCTTGAAATTGGGCCTCTGTCTCTTTAAGAAGAAGCTCCTGCTCTTTCTGAAACTCTGACTTCAGGAAGTCATTACAACATGGCTCCTCTATTAACCTTTTAACAAAGGATTTTACCAGCATTTCACTGGGAAGAAGCTCCTATATTGAGCTCAGCTGATGTAAAGTTCCATCAGGTGTTTGCTAATTGCTGGTGGCTAGTCTGAAGGATCTGAGTGGGGAAGATTAAAAGATTTCTAAAAACATTATAACATATAAATCTAAAAAAAATAGATTTTACATAATACTGCTCCTTTAACAAAACAATGTTGCAAAAGTATTCACACGCCCTTTCAATTTTCCTCATTTCCATTCCAATCCATTGGTGGTGGTGGCATCATGCGGTGGGAAGGGTTTCCCCCCCGACACACTCATTTGATTTTCACACAGTTCCATGTGACACCAACTGAATTTGTTGCGGTGGTCGCGTGACAAAATCTCACGAGACGGCTTATCTGCCAAACCAATGTGGCTCTTAGTCCCCATCCAAACGTTTGTTTCTCAGAAAGACAAGTTCTAGAAAAGCCCCCTAAAGAAATGCTCTTTCTTGTTCATATTCGAGGTATTCACTCTGACAAGATTCAGCACATCGCTTCAGGAAGACAGGGTGAGAGATAACAAGGACGAGGAGAACGAATGGAGGAGAGAGAGGAGGAATTCCTGCATGTACGGGCTAGCAGCGCTAAATGACACTTACTGCTGCAGCATGCTTCCTCTGAGGAATGTCAAACAATTACAACATCAACATGTCTGCATTTCTGCAAGAAGATGACAATGGTACATCCACTAATCAGAAGGTTCTAGTTGATGCCTACATTAGGGTGCAGCAGCTGGTCAATGCAGTGGCATGCATGACTAGCTGTGAGTGGGTTAGTGTATAACGAGAAGGACTAACTTATCTCCTGATTCTCATAGGATGTGGCAATAATCCTGGAACGGGGAGGCGAGCTCTCAAGATCCTGAACCAAACATTGTTCAAAGACAAAATAACAGAGGCTAGAAGTGATTCTCAGAAAAATATTAAAAAGGTTGCTCTAAGATATGTGAAATTATATTTTCACAGTTCACATTTATTTTTTTACTTATTGGGGTTTTAAATGATGGACGCACGCAAAGCAGTGCATGATTGTGAAATGGAAGATCAGTGTTCCGTGGATTTCATTTTTTCACTAATTAAAATCAGAAAAATTTGTATCATGTATTCACATTTGGCGTGTTTGTCCAGCGGTGTGTCCTGTTACCCCACATCTAAAATGCACATATTGAGAATGCGAATACATTTGATTTAGACAAATTAGAACATTTTAAATTATTAATGATTTAAAGTTGAGATTTAGAAATTGGCAGGTTTACTTTATAAAAATACAAACAACCTTCATTGTCCGATTGCTGTGTTCACTTTGTGTTTGACCTCTTTGTTATACATTTTGGAAAATAATAATTATCAGTGATTGTTTTTGTCTTAGCCAATTAAATGTGGATTCCATCAAATCCACATTGAAACGCTGTTAGTGGTGGTGAAGTTTTTGGATGAAAAGGGGCCCCTTAGCGAAATTCTGCTTCAGGCCCCATTCAGCCTGCGACAGGCCCTGCTTAACCTTTTCACGTCACAACTGTGTTGTTCTTTCACATAAAAACTCAATAAAAAGCAAAAGTGTGTCGGTGTATTGGACAAAATGTGGAACTATTCCGAGGTGAGGACTTTTACAAGTCACCGAATGAATAATTTCAAATGTTATCATTTAGAAAAAGCTTAATATTTGTTGAACAGCGGCCGAGCATTAGCATTAGCATATTTAGCCGTGAGTTAACGCGATAATGAATGTTACCTCCTGTTCTCGGTAAGACTGTAAAAACATGGAATTTTTGGTCATAATACAACACATGACAAAAAAAATTTTAAATATTATAGCTTTGTGAAACATACCTCAGAAAATAAAATGGCATTTTAAATCAAATACGTGACGTATAACTTTATTTTAGCAACAAATTGCTATATATTTGTTAGTTGCTAAACAAATTTAGCAACTAACGGTTTCTAGCATTCTCCTAGGAACCGTAATTTATTGACACCTTTGGGTTGCGGTCAGACGTGGCTGTGGAGGCGGGATGTGCCCCGGAGGAGAAGGGGCGGAGCGGCTCCGCTTACCGGGCGGCGTCAGCAGTGAAAAACGGGACAGAGCGGCAGAGGCAGGCCGACAGAAGGTTGCGTTCCTCCGGCTGCTTCCACCGAACTGCTCCAGCGGACTCCAGGTAAGGACGTGATGTTTCTGAAGGGCGTTTGAATGATGCAGCCCACAGCTTTTATTACTGCGCCACAGCTGTTTAAAAACAACATAACTGCAGCTTGAAGTTTAAAATGATGTAACATTTTAACAATGTCACAAATGTAGTTTAGAATGATAAAAACAAAAAGACTATTACGTGAACCTTCAGCATAAACACGAAATGTTAATATTATGGTTTTATGTGATATGGTGGCGTTTTCTTTTCTTTCTCTCTCTCTCTTTCTGTAATCTTTGGTACCAGCAGCAGCCATGTCCCATAATCAAGAAAGTCATGAGCATCGCTGCTGCTGCTGAGGCTGGATGGATGGATGGATGGATGACTCTTAATGTGCCAACAGCATTTTTAACCTGTTTTAACTGTCCTGGTTAGCCTCAGTGGTGACCTTTTGTTATTGGTGGACCAGTGTGGTCAGACTCAGTCAGATAAATGGATCTCTTGCCTCTGATGTCAGTGAAGAGAAAGACAATACCTCCCATAAACAGTGACATCTTGTGGCAGTAAAATGCACATCTTTTCTGAGTGCACCCATAAAACAAGTTTTCATGAACTCAATAATAATAATAATAATAATAATAATAATAAATTTAATACCAGAGATGAACAAATCCATCAGAGAGGGATTGCAATAAGCAGATTGTCTTTTTTATTTATTTTATTTATTTAGCTGTTTGTTTGAAAAGAAGGTTGGCAGAAGTGTAAATATATTTGTTCCTGCCGCCTTTCATTCCCATGTCCTGCTTTGCATCATTCTTTATTTAAAGATTTAATTAAACTAAGAGCTCCTCATAAAAGCACAACAATGCAGTCTGATGTGCTTTTATGGTCTCAATTAAAATCAAAGGAAATATGTTCTGATGATTAAATGAGAAGATTTTGTCATTTCCTCATCACTTCTTACTCTATTAAATAACATTCAATATTTCTTCTTTCTTTTAGTCATGATCAAGCCGTTCAGTGTTTCCTTTGATTGGCTCTGTTTATTCCACTGCTCACTTGCTAAGGCAGTAGCTTGTAGCTGCCAGGAGTAACATATCCACTGCTGTCTGTTTGATATTTGCGGTGGTAAAAATCCTCTGGTACCCATTATTCAAATAGTCTGGGAAACAGCATAACTGTGCTGCACAACCCCCAGGTTTCACAGTCCCATAATGCATTTGTCACAGGTGGTTTGCGAAATGTTCCCATGCCTTTCACCACCAGCACGTGTGACCATTTTAATGCGCCCCTTTTTGACTATTCAACCATCAGGTTTGCATGCTTCCCCTCAAACTGAAATCTCTCGTTTGTTTGTCGGGCTGTGGTTTCATTCAAACATGCAAAGGAGGACCTTGCAGATTTAGATGTGGACAGGTTGAATGCAGTTGACATGCTTTGGACTAAAACAGCAAAGAGACATCACAACACAGCTTCCTTTTCTCCAGCAAGTCTCCACAGATCTGTGAAGAGCAGCTGGTTTAGGGGGCGGGGCCATTTAGGTGGGTGTCCTTTAAGATTTATGGTGAAGCTTTGTGTTACAAAGCTAGCACACGTTCAAAATACACTCACTCCGATACTAATATAAAAATATTGGAGTTAAAATTTTATGTAATCATGAAAAAGTAAATACATACACACAATAAACCCATCATTTGTGTACAGAACAACAACAAGATGAATGGCAAGAGAAATTGGTCATCTTTGTATCTGTTAGCCATACATGTTAGATAAAGAAATAAAACATTGTAAGTTCATCTAACTTTAATGCCAGGGGTAAAGAAAACACGTTGGGGTGAGTTTGGCTCAATATGAGGTTAAAGTTGAAGATAAAGGAGGTCAGATGGTGATGATTGGACGTCATAAATGTGACCCATCCGCAGACATTATTGAAGGGTGTTGGTCATTTCACTCCTTCTCCATGTTGACCTCTGAATGTTTTGTAGTAGAATTATTGAGTTTCACTTGGCGTCACCAATTTGACAACCCGTGAGATGTTGACATTAGCTTCTGCTTATTTTACTAGTCTTTTATTGCATGGCTGGGAATGTGTTTTTAAACAATTTTCCATTTCTGAATGTTATGGTTTTGTGTCATGTTGGCATTTGTAATGTTTTAAATGTTTTGATGTATTCTGTACAACACTTTGGTCCCTTTGGTAATTTAATGTGCTTTACGAATAAAGTTAGATTGGATTAGATAGAAAATGGTGCTGTCCCCAACAAATATTTCATGATTCCAATCAAAGAAATCTACTATTAAGAGGTAGAGCGCACCGACTGCAGTTTTCTGGTTCGTCACTGATCTTTCTAAGGGCTTAACTGGAGATTCTGATTTTGGCTGATACCAATTTGTTTGTCTGAAAAGTTGCAATAATGTCGCTAAGTTGGCAACAGTGGGGTGACTGTTGAGGGCGAGTCTTTCAGTCAGCTATTTTCAGGCCTTTTGTGGAGGCAGATAAGATTGGTGGGTAGGATCGGTTTCTTATTTAAGTACCAGTCACCCAAAATTAAGAAAATCTGGGCCAGTTTGTTGGTGTGTGCACAGTAAGAAGTAAGTTTGATATCATGTCTATCAGATTTGATAAAAGTCAACTGGTTCAAAAGATCTCAGTCAATTCACCCATTAATACTTACACATTCCTATCTCATCCCATACATAGGAAAGGAATAAACTTTGTACAAACTGAAGCAGGGTTGGTAGAAAACTTTATTATGTTTGTTATGAAAAAGCCAAACTTCAAAGGTTTGGTGAAAGGCTGATAGGACGAAAGCCATCTAAACAAACATCAGAAATACAATTAACAGGCAGAGAAAGAGAAACAAAGTTCATGGATTTGAAGGAAGGTTAATGGTGGTGACCTTTTAGCCAATTTGCAATGGTTTAAGGTAGTATAAAACTTAAAAACACAAAATCTTACCAAATACTTTTGGTTTAGTTTCTTAGCATCCTTGACACAAGACAAAACTTACAAGATCTAAGAGCTTATCTTAACTCCCTAATTCCTTAATATTGATGAAAAAGTACTTGTTCCACTGGATGATTATTTCACTCATAACTAGTACTTTTTCATCAATATTAAGGAATTATTCACTTAAAACAAGGGCCTATATCTTATTACTATACTACTATAAAAATAGTAACATTTCTTATTTTGAACAGTGACAAACTGTGACTGTGATATATTTTCTTTTGCTAACAGGCAGTGTTTGTTATCAGGGAAATCTCAGCCCATCTGCTCTCTGTCTCTATCACAGTTTCTGCTCTGCTCTACAGCTCTCAAATCAAACCCCAATTAAATCAAATTCAGGATGGGGCCATCTCACTACCCTCCTGTTTCTGGAACTGGGCATCCACAGTAATACTTTCTGGAACATTATCTAAGCTTTCATGCAATGTAATAAGATAGCTCTCAGCTCATTAAGAGTGAATATCTTTCAGAGAAGGATGCATCAAAACAACTCAGTCTACAATGATCAAATATCAATGAGATCAGATGGAGATAATAAGTAACCCAATAGAGGAACAATGATAGATAAACCCTAATATAATCTATAATAATCAATTTCTGTAACTTCCATTGGGAAGCTTCTGATAAAGGCTGTATTAAAACAGTAGAATATCAGGGAATCAGTTCCGTCCAGCTTTGTCACAGGTGAATTTGCGCCGCCATGAAGTGATCCACTAACAGGAAGACAAGTCAGAGTGCGGCAGTCAGCTTCATGAACATCTGTCTTTCCCTCAGGTCAGCATGTCTGGGAAGGTGAGCGTCGATGAGCTGGAGGAGATCAGGCAGAGCTTCCAGAAAGTCGGTGAGTTCCCTCTCAGATCCTGCAGATACAAGGGCATTTATCATATCGTTTGTCATTTATCATGGGAAATTTTTTCTCACAATAAGAATTTATCGTTGTCATGATACATTTCAGTTATTGATGTTAAGTTAAAAAATCAAAACAAAATTGACAATATGCTATCTTTGCTACATTCACTGTTTGTTCCATGGAAGCATTAATTAATAGCAGTAAAATTAAAAATATGACAAAATGTTGTTACTGTGCAGCTAAGTGATTAAAGTCACTTTTTAAAGTATGTTGCGTCCTGAAGAAGCCTAGTGTAAATGGGAACCATTTTTAAGAACATTATGTGTTTATGGCGCTATGAATGCTAGCAAGATAAGTACAAGATAATACCAATGGCCATTGGCTACAAGAATTTATCCTTTGGGTTTGTATGAAGTTGTAATCTACCGTTCGATGCTGACAACTTTCTTGAGTTCTCATCTTTTGACAAACACATCGACTGCCACCATTTTATCTGGAAGGTTGCAGCAGCATATGTGAGAAATAGAGAGCAGCTGCATTAAACCTCAGTTTCCTCCACTAACCCCAACCCTGTCCAGATGTGGACCACAGCGGCTACATCTGCGCCTCAGAACTGGGCGACCTGTTCCGGGAGGTGGGCTGTCCGTTGCCTGGATACCAGATCCGGGAGCTGCTCCAGAAACTGGACCGGGACAAAGACAGCCGCATCAACTTTGAGGAGTTCACGGCTGTAGGTAACGCTAACTAACTAACTAACTAACTAACTAACTAACTAACTAACTAACTAACTAACTAACTAACTAACTAACTAACTAACGGATATGTTCTAAGCTAGGTGTAACGGGACACTCAGCTTCCAAAAAGTTTCAAATTTGTCTTGTCTGACAACTAATATTTTAGTTGGGGATCATCAAGATGTTTTTATTTTTGGCAAATGTGATATAACCCTTTGTGGGGTTTTTTGTTTTGTTTTTTTCTGGTTTTGCTCCGAAATTCTCCCACGGAGGTAGATTCTGCAAAAATAATAAAATGGGTGACCTTCTTTCCTTTTATGCTTCTTAAATATAACTTGGATTAAATCATCGTCTTTGACAGGTTTTTACCCAGGTCTTGTTACATGTTTTTGTTTTTTTTAAGAGACGTATACAAATATCCTCATCATTGCCCTCCTATGCAGTTCTGCTTGATTCTCATCTCTCTTCAGTACCCAGTCACTGGGTAAGAGCCAGTTGTCTCTTGCCTCCAGTAATTAATCCTTTCTCAGGTCCAGACTCTCTGTACTAAGCAAAACTTAGAACAAAGCACTGGGTTTTTACCAGGCTAGAAAACAGCTAATCTGGGTCAAACTTTGAAGATATAAGTAGGTATTGCGAGTAGAAAGTGCTGTGATATACCTGGTATTTTGTCACACTTACTGATGGATTGATATGTTGATGTACATTTCTGCCCTCACTCTAACTTGCTGGACCCGTCTTTCCCCTGATCTTTCAGATCTTCCAGGAGATGAAGGACGACAAAATGGCTCAGGGTTTCAGGAAGGCTCTCGGCAAGAAAGAAGGTGTCATAGCCATCAAAGGCACCAGTGAGCTCTCCAGTGAGGGAACTACTCACTCCATCTCTGGTTAGTAGCTGCTTGAAACGGTCTGAGCCTGTAGCTCATTAGGTTTTACAGTACTTCAGGTGAAGTGACGTAGCACTTGACTTTCAATTCAGAGCAGGAGCGCTTCGCCTTTGCCAACTACATCAACTCATCTTTGGAGAAGGACCCGGACTGTAAGCATGTCCTGCCCATTGACCCTAACACCGGGCACCTGTTTAAAGCTGTGGCAGACGGCATTTTGCTTTGGTAAACCTTATCCATCACTTCCTTTTCCCCCTTATTGAACCTTCGTTTTCATATTCTAAACCCTGGTGTCATTTCCTCTCATTTTTTGCCACAGTAAACTCATCAACATGTCTGTTCCTGACACCATCGATGAGAGGACTATCAATAAAAAGAAACTCACAGCCTTCACCACACAGGTAAGACTCATACGGATGCATATTCACCCAAATCTGTTTGAGTAACGCAGTAAGTTCTCTCTGACTTTGGACCAACAGGAGAACCTGAACTTGGCTCTGAACTCAGCTTCAGCCATCGGCTGCCAAGTGGTCAACATCGGCGCTCAGGACCTAAAGGAGGGCAAGCCTCACCTGGTGCTCGGCCTCCTCTGGCAGATCATCAAGATAGGACTGTTTGCCGATATAAAACTGAGCCGCAACGAAGGTGCAGTACACTCAACTGCGCCTACTCCCTCTGGACTCGCTTGATACAAAGTTTCATTTCCATGTCTTGTTCCGGTCTGAACATCTTTGCATTCACAGCTCTGGCAGCGCTGCTGCAGGATGGGGAGAGTCTGGAGGAGTTGATGAAGCTCAGTCCTGAAGAACTGCTGCTGCGGTGGGCCAATTTCCACTTAAAGAATTCGGGCATGACCATATCGAACTTTTCTGGAGACATTAAGGTGAGGAGACGTCACAGTGGGAGCTGTGGTTATTTTATGTATAAACACTCATGTTGGGTTGGTAAAGGAGTTTGTAAAAGTTTTGCACCCATTTTCTACTTTCTATGTTGGTTTTCTTAAAATAGAGTCTGTTTTAGCTGCACAGTTGGTAGAACTATCTGTGTTTCCATTACAAATATGTGCGGAAACTTTGTTGATATTCTGCAAATGTTGAAAAAACACAAGTTTCCATTAAGCAGATCTACTTTCGTAATTCCAATTTGTGCAATTTTTTGGTCGCTGGAAATGCAGCTACGGTTGCCTTGGTTAATTGCTCTCCAAATTGCCCCTAGGTATGAGTAGGTTGTTTGTTCTGTGTTTCTCTATGTTGCCATGTGATGGACTGGTGACCTGTCCTGGGTGTACCCCTTCTTTCATCCAATGGCTGCTGGATTCCAGTCTCCACAAGACATTCCCATATTAACAATGTGTGTTTTCTTTGCAGGACTCCAGGGCGTATTTCCACCTGCTGCAGCAGATCGCTCCAGATGGCAGCAAAGAGGACGTTCCTCGGATTGAGATCGACATGACTGGTCTCTATGTGAGTCTGCAGCTTCAGCAGCCTGCTCTCATTTTCCTCAGGCCGTCCACGCATTCTTAAAATGTCTTCAATTTGTGAAAAAAAAGCTGGAAGCTGTTTATCTTCTTCCTGCTTCCTGTGGGTTATTTTAAGCTCAGGACATCATTTCGACTGGAGCCCATGTTATAGGCTGACTCTGTTTTTCTGAGTGGGATTTTAGTATTTTCTTCACCCTCAGGTTCCCACAGGAGACCTGGGAAACAATTTGGAAAAACAAAACTAAAATGGGGGAATTTCAAACTTAATTCCATGAGGGCAGGAAAAAGGCAGAGTTTTCTTCATTTCAAATCAATCCACACGCATCATTTTGCTGACTTTATTTCTTTCTTCCAATCTTTGCAGTCAGATCCAACAACAACATAAGAGATCATTAGAGTCATCTTTCTTAAGTTAATTGTCATACATGAAGGATGTAATACACATTCAATAAGATCAGGAAAAATGTTGATTGGCATGTTGGAATGAAACATATATACGTTTTGTAGCCATCAACAAAGTTTTGGCATAATTCTTGTTTCTTTTTTCAACAGAAATATTAGAATTAATTTTAGCTTGTTAGCTTGCTAGCATTGACTTGACCTTTAGTTGTAGTTTGTAAATTTTCACTTGGGTCAAACTTGAACGGATATAATATCACAACTGCAGCTAGGGAGGCTTTTGGCCCTCTTCAGCTAACAGCTAACCGCCCTATTAGCTGAATACGACTGTTAGCTATTCAGCCAACAGCCTGTGATTAGCTAAAATCCCAAAATACTTGAGCCTTTTTCTGGAAACATTTAGAACTGTCTATTTTAATAATTCAAACACCAAATATACCCTAATATGCATCAATTCGCACATTGAAAACCGTCCTAACACTACCGCAGGAGCTAACATCCACAGACTTGCTTATTTTTACTGTTAGGATACAGCCACTCAGTGCAAAGGAAATAAAATGAGCCTTCTACATTGACTGCATTACCAACGACACCCAATAGCATATCAAGAAGCATTGCTCCTAGGTATGCTAGCTCAGGAAGCTAGCATGCCTAGCATACGTATCCCCCTAGCATACGGGGTGGAAACCATTTCTTTCCACCCTGAAAGAAATGGTTCAAATGTACCAATAAAAGGCCAACATTTCTGACTGAAAATGGTAATACATATAATTGCGCCACAACAAGTATTGTTTTTCTTTCTTGTGTCAATCTTAATAAATTGTCATAACTGTCACATTAAACAAACCCACTGTGTAGTGGTCATTCGTTCAGTGTGATTGATGTTCTTTTGTGGTATTTGTGAGAATTTTCTTGCTCTCAAACCTGACATTGTGTTTGCATCTCCAGGAGCAAGACCTGAAAAAGAGAGCCGAGTGTCTGCTGAAACAGGCCGACCGGCTGGGCTGCCGTCAGTTTGTGACCGCCATTGACGTCGTGACAGGAAACGCTAAACTCAATCTGGCCTTCGTGGCCACGCTCTTCAACAAGCACCCGGCGCTCACCAAACCCGAAAACCAGGATTGGAATCTTGAGAGTAAAGCACGGATATGGCTTTCTTGAAACTTTATTCTTCCCACCTGTGTCCAGATTTGTGTGGGGTTCATCATCCTCCTTGACTTTGTTTTAGGTGAGACGAGAGAGGAGAGAACTTTCAGGAACTGGATGAACTCGCTGGGAGTCAGTCCACACGTTCACTACATCTATGGGTCAGTGGCTCTCTTTCTGCCGCGGGGAGGGACGTTCTTCCGTTCACTGGCTCATCGACGTATTTGTGTTTGCATGCAGAGATTTGCAGGACGCCATGGTGATTCTTCAGCTGTATGAAAAGATTAAAGTGAAGGTGGACTGGGACCACAGAGTCAACCTTCCTCCCTTCAAGGGACTAGGAGGAGGTCACTTAAAGAAGGTCAGTTTGGAAACACAGAAATACTTGAGACTGTGAATCGCAGTAGATTTCAATGTGTTTGCATCTTTCTCTTCAACAGATTGAAAACTGCAACTACGCCGTGGAGCTGGGGAAGACCAAAGCCGGTTTTTCCCTGGTGGGAATCGGAGGTCAGGATCTGAATGAGGGGAACGAGACTCTCACCCTGGCCTTGGTGTGGCAGCTGATGAGGAGGTTATTTGACTTTTCACTTTCTGGCTCAGTCAGTGTCTGCTGAGGATGCTGGGTTGCTATGCAGTTCTGGAGAGGGAGGGGGTGCTGTTTGTCCAGCCTTAAGTCTGAGTAATTAGCATTTTCAGAGGCTTCCTCAACTCTGACAATATATGAACTTAATGGGAAATTTGAGATTCACTTTGAATATGTGTCATTTTTATTTTTAAAACATTGCAATATTGGTTATACTGAAGGCTAATAATAATGACCGACATGGTGCAGGTACACTTTAAATGTGCTGGAGGACCTTGGACATGGAGAAGTTGCTGGAGACGATTTGATCATCTCGTGGGTCAACAAGGCTCTGAAGGAAGCCGGCAAGAGTTCCTCCATCAAAAGCTTTAAGGCAAGTGACACAAACTCATCCAGTCCCTTTCCCAGTGTTTTATTGGGATTTTATGTGAGAGATTAAACTTAAATTGGACATCAGTTCGAAGTGGAATCAATAAAAAAAAAACACCAACCAGGGAAAACTTGTGTCATTCTTTAGAAGTTGTTTAATTATTAATTAGAATTAACCTATGTCTAATTTCCTCAAAGGTTTGGTTCAAAGATCCATGGGCAGCGATAGCATGTCCCAAAAGTTTGTCAAAAGTTTTTAGAGGGATTCAGCAAGTGGTGGGCACCACTAACTAAAACGTTAGCTATGCTAACCCTGAAGCACACTAGTTCTGCTAATGCTAAAGTGCTATAGGACTTAGTAGAAGCTAATGCCAAAATGGTACACCAACATGATATTTAGTAGAAACTAATGCTAAAGTGATACACAAACATGGCATTTAGTAGAAGCTAATGCTAATGTGCTACGTCAACATGGTATTTAGTAGAAGCTTATGCTAAAGCGCTAAAACCAACCATGTTGATAGAATGTAAGGGGGCTTTCAAAACAATTCACATAATGAATTTTGGCATGTATGTGTTTAATTAGCACCTCTGTTCATTTCAGTGTTTTCTTTTGTATATTTCATATATTTGTTACTTGCCATTTACTCAATAAAGTTTCTTGAAAAAAAAAGACAGTGAGGAGAGGAAACAGAACTGTCTTCGCCCACTTCAAAATAAGAGCATGAATATAAATATCTACCTGAAGAATTTGTAACAGTGGATAACCAAAGCTTCAACATAGATGTCAAACTTTATTCAACAGAAAGTTTACAAATCATACAAGTAAATTAATGCTTTAGAAGTTAAAATAAAAATAGAAAAACTAATTTAGAGGAAGCTAGGTGTGCTAATTACTTTCAAAGTTATCAAAATCACTAAATCGCTAAGCAAAAAATTAGCTCTGCTATTAGCTCAGTAGTGGATTAGCAGAAGTGTCAACAATAGTAAATAAGCAGCCAGATGTTCATGTATTAGGACGGCCTGAAGCTAATATTAGAAGTTTTGCTAATTTGCTGCGTGTGCCTGTCTGTTTAGGACAAAGCCATTAGCACCAGCCTTGCAGTGCTGGACCTGATTGATGCCATTCAGCCAAAGAGCGTGAACTTTGACCTGGTGAAAAGAGATGATCTCTCAGATGAAGATAAACTGAACAATGCCAAGTAATCACCTCTAACAAACCTGAACATGCAGCGGGGCTAAGAAGCTTTGCTTTTCGCCTCGTCCGAGATTAACAAATAGTTTACTTAGCAAGATGTTACCATAGTAATTCTTTGTTTAAACCTTTCTTGCCTCAGGTATGCCGTCTCCATGGCAAGGAAGATCGGCGCTAAAGTCTACGCCCTGCCTGAGGACTTGGTAGAAGTCAACCCTAAAATGGTGATGACCATCTTTGCCTGCCTGATGGGGCGGGGCATGAAGAAGGCTTAAAGAGCAGCGCACACACACACACACACACACACACACACACACATACAGGGACTGTCTTCACCTGCTGAAACATAAAGGCAGTGAACGAACACAGTGTAGAAGTTTATTCTGACTTCCTGTCTTTAAACAGAAACAGGAAGCTAAAGCTAAAACGTCAAAGATTTAAACATCCTTCTTCCTGACTTTAGCATTTAGGTTTAAAATTGATTGTTCACTTCAGAGACCACTCACTCACCTGTAGAGAAAAGTAATAGTGTCTTTAAATTTGAAAGTTGTGACACATGGGGAACATCGGGGCGATTCTTTTTCCAGTTTCTGGTTGTGTGATGGGTTTTTTCTCCTCTCTCGTCTTATCTTTATATTTTCCGGGGGTTTTTCTATGATATCCTCATGTGTCGCCGCTTTCTCAGTTCTGCTGTGTGCCAGCCTGTTCACAGGAGAAGCATTTATCACAATTAAGCCATATTGATCTTCACAGAATGCCTTTTATTGTGAAATTTGCAGTCTGACAGAAGCCTTGTTATGTCATAGATGGTCTGTAAGCTGAAAGTCATTTATTAGTAAACCTGATTTTATTGGGATAAGAGCTGGATGCAGCGATTCTGCATGATGACTGAAACTATCCAACCAAATCCATCCAAAAGTTGTACTTTATTGTCTATTTTAAAAGACAGGATGATCATAATTTAAAAAATCAAGTTTGGGTATTTTCTGTTGGCTTCTAAATAAAAAGAAAAATCTTGATAACTGAAAAGTGTTGTACTCATAGCGAAAGATTATTTCATGCTGATTGATTTCTAAGTGACACTGTTTTCATAGAATATTACAACAATACAGTTAATAAGTAAGAGCTGCAGGTCAGTCTAAGCAGAATTTATTGTTAATTTTAAATCTGCGAAATCTGTGTTTATATTCTCACCCTTATTAATATCAACAAGGGAAAATGATTCACAACCAAATTACGAACGAATGGTGAAACTCATGTTGTTACGCCTTCATATATTCCACTGCTGCTGTAACTTTTCAAAACTACACTAATATTCACTACAGTTTCCTGCTTTACAATCATTTTATTGTAATGTAAATTGCTTTCAAATACACTCTACTGAGAATGACTGTACAATCAGATCTCTTGTCTCAAATAAATACCTTTTTTTCATTTGTCTTTGCAGTCTTCTTTGCATTATTGTGGATAAATGACCCTCTAGAATATGTAAATATGTTAGATGGGAATAAAGCTGTTAATGTTAATTTGAAAAATGACCACAATTCACTGCATTTATCAGGCACAGGTATCACATTGCTTTTCTATTCACTGTACATATTTGATAGGTTTCTGTGCGTCCAGCATCAGTTCCAGCATGTTGAATTGGTTTTTGTTCAGAACATGCAGTTTGATGCCAAAATGTTACCATGTTCAGCTAATCAACAGATAGCATGAGACAAACTTCCGCTGCTATACTGATGAGCCATACATCTTAATGAATTCTGATGGGTTTCCTTAGTAAACTTTTTAAGCCAATTTGAATAAGTTGAACTTTACTGCACTGTTTGATAACCATGATCGAGTGGAGCGTATGCATGATTGGATTGAAATAACTTTTATAATAAAGTACTTTGAGAGGACGTGTTATGAACTGGCGCTTAACAAATAAAATGAATTGAATTGAGCAGTCTCAGACATGTATTAAAGGGCCGATTTCCAGGCAAAATATTCAAGACAGTATGAACTCTAACCTTTTCATTAAACGTAGTTCTGCTCTAGAAAGCAGGATGTGTGACGTTTCCAATCGCTGGTACCCACATATCACCGCTTCCTTCCTTTTGGTCTATGCTTCTATTATTTACAACTAAACATAATCTGCTGAGCGTTACCTTTCTAACGGTCAAATTAACCCTTTCATGCATAGTGGTCACTACAGTGGACAGCTTCTAAAAGCAATTTTCTTGTGCTTCTTGTGGATTTGTATGTTATAAATGCACACAGACCACTGAAGTGGACATTAATGCATCATAAAATACACTATCAACTACTGGCCATCAGCTGCAAATGCAAGAAATTATTTTTGTTAAATCCAATATGGCCAACAGACAGAAAAGCATGCCAACCGACCTGGTCCCTCCTTCTACTGTAGACGACTCTTGCAGGTAAAAAAAGATACTATGACATCAGATAACCCCTAAAGAACAATGCTACTGATGTATTTTTCAAATAACAACTACAATTAATCACCTAAAAAAATAAAATAAAAACACCTTTTTTTCTTCTTTTTTTATTTTACAAAAAATGTTTTCCTACCTTTTTTTATGCCTTAAGGAAAAAATTAAAAAATTTTGGGTAAAAAATCCTGACACAAAGGACCATATTTCGTGCATGAAAGGGTTAAAGGTAGGAAAATGTTTCTCTTCCACATGGAGCATAAATGATGTTTCCCGACAGAAATATTCAGATGTGGGCATCAAGACATTTCTCAGCTTCAGTAACCTGGAGATAACAAGAAGACACAATCGCAGCCCAGAGGCCACTTCAAACAGGGTTCTTGAATTCAGATGAGCTTGGTGGTTTAAAACGAACACACACACACATATGTACAATTTACAATTTAAATTATGCTTTTTCAAGTGCACCATGTGATCATCCCTTTTATTGGTTACATTTGCCCGCTTCATCCATTTCAGCCGTCCTCTGTGTATTCGTCTGTCCATTATGCCGACTGTAATGAGAGGTTTGAAAAAAGCTGCACACACACAACCAGGTGGAAACAGATCAACTGAACATGAGGATTGATTTGGAGACTTGACGCCACAAACGTCTGGAGGACAGAGGATCGATCAGGTCAGTGAACTTGGACCATGTTACTCTCTCTTCATTTCCTGTCCATCAGCTCGTTGCTAAGCCGTTTCTATGGCTGGTGCAGCATGACCTCATGATGACCTTCTTTTGCTGATTTTTTATTTTTTAAGTGATTATTTCTTTTAATGTGACTGTGAAGCTTGTTTTGGACATGTTCATGTATGACCCAGTGTCTGTTTGGTGTCACGGCTCTAACACGACAGATAAAAGAGCAGAACCACGTTATGTTTTTGTGTGAGCAGCATGACGGGTCTGCTGCACGATTCCCACAGGTTGTCTGTGAAAACATGGACGGAGGAGGATAGTGATCGTGCTGAGAGCACACTTAGCAGGTACACGCACACACACACGAGGACTTTTAAAAGGATGTGCCCTTTTTATGTATTTTTGAAATAAGTGTGGCTTGGTACTACGGTTAACTAAGCAACCAGCTTGAATTATACTGTAAGGATTTGAGTTTTTCTCTGGTTTTTTTAGGATTCTGTGTCAGTTGAATCTCTTGTTGTCCCATCTCCCCCTTGATTGATCCCAGCTGTGTCTAGTTCCCTTGGTTACCCCCTGTGTATTTATACCCAGCTGTGTTTCCTGTCAGGTCCTTGTCTTCTCTGTCTGTGTCTGCAAGTCGAGTCCAGTTACTACCAGTGTGAGTTGTTGCCTCTGCTCATCTGTACTGTCTGGATTATTGAGACTTTCATCATTACATCATCACTGCCTTCACTTCAACCTGGGTCTACTGCTTTTCTCCTCACCATCTACATCCCACTTCATGACATAAAGTATAATTTTACAATTTAAAGTAATCTGAATTTACGAGTAGGGATGAACCGGAAAAAATTTAGGCTGATATCGATATCCGATATTAACATTGCTCTTATGGCCCATACCCGATACTTACTGATATTGTATGTGTAAGGGCTGAAACAATTGATCAGATTAATTGTAATGAATCAATTCTTGAAATAATCGTTAACTAATTTGGTAATCGATTAATCGTTAACTAGAGCGTACAGACTCCAAAAAAAGGCCATTTGCTGAAAGAACAACTCACATTGGGTGGCAATTCAGTCAAAATTGTACAAAAAAAGAGAGGAAAAAAAAGTTCAAATCACTTTGAAGCTGCAGCAACTAATGACAATGAAAAAGTCTACAGTTAAAATAATTAGCCAATTAGAAACAAGAAACAGGCCGCGAGAGAGACTAGAGCAAAGTGCAACTGAGGACCCCAAGAGGCCGACAGATGAACTGCAGAAATAAAACAAGAAATGATGCAACTGAAAGGTCAATGTTTGAACCACAAAAAAAAAATTCCATAAAAACTTTGGAATATCATCACAAGAACGTAATGCAGTTATGATAATTATAAAAAAGTAAATGGTCTGTGCTTTATATTGTTATACAGATGAGCTCCAGTCATTTGGGAATGTGTGTTGAGTCAATGTTTCAGACAATATCCTGAGTTATTCCAGTACTTTCTGTGTTTCTGAATGAACAGGGGACAGTCGATATGTGATGACACTTCTTCAGAGCTGCAGCGAATGGCCGCCATCGAAAGGAATTCCCAGAGTTCCTTTCGAGGCCGAGGGGCGCTGTCCAGGTAAAGGCTTTTCCTAGAATATCCATGAGCAGAGCTCACGTAAAGCAGTAATTACCGTCTTATATTTATGCTCTATTTCAGAACCAATACTCAACAGTCCAGATATTGACTAATGTTGCTCTGTAAACTCTACTTCAGAAGTATTCCTGTGCTTTGTGTGTGTAGAATAGTGAGTATGGTGATGACTCTGAGGGAATGGGCCCACAAGAGTCTGGCCGAGGAGACGGAGCGGCCCGATTCCTTCTTGGAGCGCTTCAGGGGCCCGGCCAACACGGACCTACAGGCCCCGCCCAGCAGGTTCAGCCACACCCACACTGGTTCCGACACAGAGAACGAAGTCCGACGCTCCCGACGCACGTAAGACGCCAAACGACCGTCCAACTCAGCTCGCGCTCAATGTGCCGACCGTGATTTGATTCACTCTGCGTTTCTGACTCTTTCTGTCAGGAGGAGGAAGTGGAAGGTTGTGGTTTTATCCCCGTCCGATGATGCCTACTACAACTGGCTGATAGTGATTGGAGCTGCGGTTTTTTATAACTTCACCCTATTAGTTGTGAGGTAGGGAGCTGTTATTGTAATAAATATTAAAATGGCTGCCTTCCAATTGCGCAAATTAGAATTACTCAACGGAAACATACCACTTTCTAGCGCAATGTTGTTGTGCTAGGATGAGGAGGTTTTTCAACCTTTTCGAACAAATGTTTTTTTGCGCAAAGCTACAACGGAGTAACCGGATGTTACTACTGACCGAAAAGACGAAGAAGAAGAAGAAGAAGAAGACAGGAAGTGGTAGGAGGAGGGTTTCGCAGCATGTTTTTTGACTGTTCTTTTAATAACTTATTCAGGTGTGATTTTAATTGCGTGTTTGTGGAAGATCTTGTTGTTTTCAGTTGCGTGTATTCACTCTATCCCTGTTTCACTGAAGGGCCTGTTTTGATGAGCTTCAGATGAAAAATGTTCAGGTGTGGTTAGTCCTGGACTACATCTGTGATGGAGTCTACATCCTGGATATCGCTGTCCGTCTCCACACAGGTACTCAGTTAGTAATCTGACAGATGCAATAGTCTCTCAGTGTTGCTGTCAGAACAGAAATCTTTATTCAGTGATGTAGATTTTCATTTATATGGTTTGTTTTGGTCCACATCCCTTAGCCTGGGCATTGTTTTTCTATATGTCAAGGTTTTCTAGATCAAGGCTTGTTGGTGAAGGATGTGCGTCGTCTGAGAGAAACCTACATCCGAACGCTACAGTGCATCCTGGACATCTGCTCCATCCTCCCCACAGACCTCCTGTACCTCATAGCAGGGATGAGCTACACGCCTCTTTTCCGGTTCAACCGCCTGCTGCGGTTGTCGCGCCTCTTCGAGTTCTTTGAACGAACAGAAACACGCACGAGTTATCCCAACACGTTCCGCATCTGCAAGCTAGTCCTGTACATCCTGGTCATCATTCACTGGAACGCCTGTGTGTACTACAGTTTCTCCAAAGTCCTGGGTCTGGGTTCCGACTCATGGGTGTATCCCAATGCTTCCGACCCCGAGTTTGGCTCGCTGGCCAGAAGCTACATATACTGTCTGTACTGGTCCACTCTGACACTCACCACCATCGGCGAGACCCCTCCGCCTGTCAGAGACGAGGAGTACCTGTTCTTGATATTTGACTTTCTGGTAAGATCGTCATCGCCAAACATGCCGTCCATTGAGTGAACCTGTCCACTGAAGACCGGTCTGTTGGTGTTTCTGTACCAGGTTGGTGTTCTGATTTTTGCCTCCATTGTTGGCAACGTTGGATCCATGATCTCCAACATGAATGCAACGCGAGCGGGCTTTCAAACTCGCGTGGATGCCCTCAAACATTACATGCACTTTAGGCATGTCAGCAAGGTCCTGGAGCAACGCGTCATTCGCTGGTTTGACTACCTCTGGACCAATCAGAAGACAATTGACGAGCAAGAAGTGCTGAGGAGCTTGCCAAACAAACTGCGAGCAGAGATCGCCATTAATGTCCACCTGGACACACTGAAGAAGGTAAACTCCACTAAACTTCTCTGACATCAGCTTATTCAAGTCTTCAATACCTTATATTTGCGTAACTATGCGTCATTTTGCTCTGTCTATAACAGCAGTCTCAAACTCCTGTTGTCAAGGGCCGGTGTCCTTCAACTTTTAGATGACCAGACTCCAATGGTAACTCATTATCAGAGCTCCGTAGCATTCGACTCCGTACTAGTTAAGCAGTTTTGCTATTGAATTCAAGTGTTTACGACAAGGGACGCATCTACAAGTTGAAGGACTCTGGCTTTTGGCTGGAGATTGAGTCTGCTGGTCTGGAATGTTCTTTAGCGTTCATAAAAGCGCTCATCAGAGCCTGAATTTTGAATCCCATTTGTCCATAAACTGCCGTGACTTAAATATTGTCTGTTTTTGTGAATGTGTGCGTGGATCCAGGTGCGTATTTTCCAGGATTGTGAGGCCGGTCTCCTCGTAGAGTTGGTGTTAAAACTTCGGCCCCAAGTGTTCAGTCCTGGTGACTACATCTGCAGAAAGGTCCGTACTTCCTCTGAAGACGTTATCGTTTGTTGATCTTGGAAGAATTGCTAGTATCTGTTGAACCGTAATGGTTGACAGAAAAGCCAAAACACACTAAAACAGTCCAGTTATTTTACAACATGGGACTCTAATACCACTACTTTGTATCCTAAAGCACTTCGCATTGCTAGCTCCTTCTCGTGAACAACATGTCTTCTACATAAATAACAGAAAGAGATATATCTACCATATTTTCTGGACAATAAGTCACACTTTTCTCATAGCATCTTCAAGTTGCTACTTATAGCCTAGAAAATACGGTACATTGTTTTCTAGTGATGGACACAACACCATATCTATTTACAAAATGCTCCTGTAACATAGACATGGGCAAATATAGGATTTTTACAGTATGATAATACAGTTAAATGTTTCAGATAATTATATAAACTTTAATATTAGATTATTTCAATTGTTAAGGAAAACAGTTAAGTCGAGTATATTTCTATAACACGTTTCAGCGACAAGGCAGTTGAAAGTGCTTTAAATCATAGAAACATCGTACAGTCATCAATTATAAAATAAGCAAAAAACATTGTATTTTGTCAAACGCCATCATCAAATATGTTGATCAATTTTCCTGTTACTGCTAATCAAAGGCAACTTTTATCAACTAGGCTTTCCAAACCCATCTGGCACGGTTTATAATTTTTTTCTTCTTTTTTTTTAAGTAGAAAAATCCATTATTTTGCAATACATCTTTAAGATAATACATTATTCTAAAGAAATACCACATTATTTTATAGATGTAAACCAACAGCATTTCATTTTTCTCTGTTTGGTGCTGGGTGCTTATGATGTGTTAGTGTGAGTTGGATTTCTGCGTTTTCACCTTCAAACTCAGTTATGTTTGTATTGTGGATGAAAATTATAGCTGGGAGTATTTTGTGTCTTAATTATTAGTGATTGTTTTTGCAGGTTTTTAATCGTGTCTCCTTTCTTTTGCAACTATAAAATGGCTTATGGAGGAACCTACGTGAAATTGTCTCTGCTTTTTCCGAGGGCGATGTGGGTAAGGAGATGTACATCATCAAAGAGGGCCACCTGGCGGTGGTGGGGGACGACGGAGTCACCCAGTTCGCCGTGCTGACCGCAGGGAGCTGCTTCGGGGAAATCAGCATCCTGAACATCAGCGGCAGCAAGATGGGGAACAGGCGCACCGCTAACATAAGGAGCCTGGGCTACTCTGACCTGTTCTGCCTCTCCAAACAAGACCTGATGGAGGCTCTGCAGGAGTTCCCCCACGCCAGGGCGCAGCTGGAGCAGAGGGGGCGGGACATCCTGCAGAAGGAGGGGCTTCTGGAGGAAGTAAACGTGTCGGCCGGAGAAGAGCTGGAGGAGAAGATTGAGAGGCTGGAAACCAGTCTGGACCGTCTGCAGGTCAGTGTAGCGGCTTTCTATGAAACTTTATCAGTTTTTTCATTTAATATTTTTTCTAATTTTCAATATGTTTTTTTATTTTTTAAATTTTAATTAAAACAAAACTGACTCCTGAAAGCCTGTCAATAACTGTAACTGTAATTATTTTCAGACGTGTTTGGCGCGCCTGCAGAGTGAGTTCAACTCCTCCCAGCTCCGGCTGAAAAAGAGACTCACGGCCCTCGAGTGCAACATCACCATGGCGACCACCGGCAGCGGCTTCCTGTCGGACGCCGACGGCAGCGAGAGCGTCTCCGGCTGCGACTTCGTACGAAGTGAGATCAACATCCGGCTCTGAAGACTCACCTCACACAGCTGTCAGCAGATACTGTTATTTTTTTTTGTTTGTTTTATTTTCAATAATTTGATACGTAAACTCAAAATAAAGCAAATCCCAATACGGACCACAATTTTCTGATTTTTATTCGCTGAAAACAAACAGAAAAGCGTACAGTGTTTCACTTTACACTTGTTTTTCTTTACGACATAAAATACTTTTATGTCGTACAGCCTAAAGTGGAAGGCTTGTTGGGTATAAAAACGTTTTTACCCTTTTCTGTTTTTTTAACCAAACTTCTACTCTTCCAGATTAAACCATCTTGCAGAATAAATTACAAATGTAAACTAACATGCAGCATAAATATATCTTTATAATGTAATGAGTAGAAATAAAATCCCATCATGCTTTCAGTTAGAACTACGAATAAATACTTTAGTTAATAAGGATCTTTTCTTTTTTTTCTCAACCTGTTTGATCTTGTTTTACTCTTTTGTATTCGTCCTAATGATGACATTATTGCCTTAAGAACCCCACATAAACTTTGTATATAATTTAAGATCATAACTTAATATGTTTCAGGATAAAGGCTGTGTGAAAGTGTGTGTTAAGGACACTGATTCCTGTGCAATGTGGTAACTCTGTAACTGGAGTCAATGTTAGCAAGCAAGTGGCTTCTGATCAAAGTCCAACAGCACAAGTCTGCAAGGTATGAGGAAGTGACTTCAGGAGGCAGAGATCCCTCTCCAGGTTGAAAAGGTAAAATAATTCATTTGCTGTTTGTTCGACTCAGTTTTCTAACCTGCTTCCAATCCAACATGCTGCTGTTTTATGCAGTCAGGTTTGTTTTCTTGCTAGCTGAAGCGTTCTGCAGAGAAAAGCTTCAGTTTGGATCTCTTAGTTTGGCCTCATGTTCACACACATGCAGGTAGATTTTCTCAGTGCTTTGAAATAACTGTTTTCACTCCATTTTTATGTTTTTTGTTTTTTTTAGCAATGCAGATAATATCTCTGGTGCTGGGTGTGATGCTGGTGTCTGCAGTGTCTGCTGCAGGGCAGGTAAGAGTTAGTCTTTATGTGTGCATTCATTTTCTTTTCCTTTGCATCAGTAAAAGCATCAACTATAAGCAGACACATTCAAACGTGAGCAGAGTAGAGAGAAATTGTGAGCAGAGCTTCTTCAACATATTTTTACTCTAGTAGAAGTAAGAAATTATTGACGTGGTAAGGAAGTGGGTATTTGGATGTGGTCATTAGTTAATTTACTCCCAAATGTAAATCACACCATTTGATGGACCAAAATATAAAGTTATGTAGCAATTTTAGTATCGTCAAGACTTATAATAAATAGCATAATTACAAAATAACAAAATCAAGAAAAAGATTTTTGTCATTATGAAACTTGAATGAAAACTGCCGGTGTGTGTCTAGTGAATTTTTGGCTAAAATGTGCTTGTTGTCCATTCAGTTAAATTAGTCACAGTGTGTATAGAAAGAGTGGCGACAGTTCATAGTAAAACTAAAACAAATTTATTTATATGTCACATTTCAGCAACAAAGCAGTTTAAAGTGCTTTACATCACAAAAACACAAACAAAAATAGTCAGAAAACACGGACAACATTTGAAACAACTTTTTTATGCAAAAGTAAAATGTACAGTGTTGTAAAAATACTCCTAAATTGTTACAGTAAATGTAGCTGCATAAAATAAGTTATTTGCTACCCAACTCAACACAATACCTTTCAAGGTAACGATCTTAAATCTACCCTATTTTAATTCAGTGTGATAGACCAAAGCCAACTCGCGCATAATTGTGAAATCTAATGAAAATGATTCACGGTTTTTTAACTAATGAAAATCTGAAAACATTACAAACTGGGCTAAAAGTTAGAAAGAGTTTACTGGGGCAGTAGCCCAGGGCACCAATTTTTGGGGGGCGGGCCACAAAATTTATTTACGTTTTTTTTTTATTTTTTATGGATGCATGTTTTGAAAACATTGCACTTTATTTTAGAGTTACAGGTGCACATCACGTGAGTTGTAATAATATTCTGGTATTTTAAGAATATAAACAACACTCAAGTATTTCAAAATTATTTAGTGATTTTTTTGGGGGGGAGGTTTGAGAGGGTAACAACGTGAAGCTACTGGCCAAGGGACGTATTAAACTTACCATAATCAGTTGGTATAATCAGTTCAGACCCGGTTTATTTATAGAACTACCTACTAATGTACCGTATTTTCCGCACTATAAGGCGCACCGGATTATAAGGCGCACCTTCAATGAATGGCCTATTTTAAACCTTTTTCATATATAAGGCGCACCGCATTATAAGGCGCATAGAATGGGCTCTTTGCACGTCAGCTTCCGCGTTCGGGTTAAAGCGGCTCAATTCTGTCCGATCTATTGAAAACGGCACTTTACACTGGGTGTCTGCAGGGCTTTTCCAAGGTAACAATTAATAATGTACATCGATCCGAAGCCCCAACAAGTAAAAACA